>CM020033.1:34835945-35074608 GCA_009769605.1 Bucorvus abyssinicus | reverse complement strand
AGTGGCCCCCAGTTCCTTCCAGTCACTCCCAGTCACTCCCAGGGCCCCTCAGACCCTCCCAGTGCCCACCAGTCAATTTCCAGTGGAAGCCACTACTTCCCAGTCCAGCTCCACTTCATTCAGTTCCTCCCAGTTCCTCCCAGTCACTCCCAGTGCCCCCCACTCCCTCACAGTCACCCGACAGCCCACCCCAGTGCCCCCCCCGCCTCACCGCCCGCTGCCTCCCACCGCGCGGCTCTCCGCGCCTGCACTAACGCAATTGGTTCGCCAGGCGGCGACACTGAGCACAGACACCCCAGCCGCACCGCCCAGGCACCGCCTCCCGAGCTCAGGGCAACCGCACTGCGCAGGCGCACTGCTCCACGGCTTCAGCCGCCGCGCCGCCCATGCCTGCTGCCGGCACTTCGGGCGCCTCGCTGCGCCTTGCCCGTTCCTTCGACTTCCAGTGACAACCAGTTCCTCCCAGTCAAACCCCAGTCCCTCCCAGTACCCCCTAGTCGCCTCCCAGTGCCTACCAGTTCACCTCCAGTGACAGCCACTTCTTCACGGTCCAGCTCCAGTTCATTCACATCCTCCCAGTCACCCCCAGTGACTCCCAGTACCCCCCACTTCCTCCCCATCACCTCCCAGTCACTCCCAGTGCCCCCTACTCCCTCCCAGTCACCTCCCCGTGCCGCCCAGGTCCTCCCGGTCACCAGCAGACTCTGCACACGGGGACGGCCCCTCACGGCCAGCACCGTCACGACCGGCAGCAAACCTGGGCCGGGGCCAGCGACCGAGCAGCCCCAGACGCTGACAGCAGCGTCTCTGCCAAACAAACACCCCCTGCTGTACTTCAGCGCGGTACAAAAGGGACACGGCACAAAGCAGACGAACGCACTCAGAAGCACGGCCACGAGAGGACTTGAGCCAAACGAGGGGCCCCGGCCAGCGGGGCACCTGCAAACACAACAGACCCGGCAGCAGCGGGAGGGATTTGGACGCCCCGAAACAGCGTTAAGACCCATCGATACGACTGCAAACAGCTTCTGAGCGCTCCCCGCAACGCTCCCGCTGCGGCCGGAAGGCGTCTCGTCCCTCCCTCGCGGCGCTGCAGCAGGAAGAGAACCCTGGGAGGCCACTGGATAAGCTCGCTCCAAAATCAGAACTTGCGTCGGCGGATCCGCTGGCGCGGTGACAGCTCTCGTGCTGCTGCTGCTGCTGCTGCGGCTCATCTTGCTGGCTCGCTCAATAAACCTGAAAACAAAGCGTAAAACTTTAACTAAAGAGCAAAAAGGAAAACAAGGAACGAGCGTCAGCCGGTCACCAGTCGGCACTAAAAGCCCCGCGTGCGTTCACGCACAGCCCATCGCAATGCCCAAGGACTGGATTTTCCGCCTGCGTTCGTTTCCCTGGCACCGTCGTGAGCTGACGCCCGTCGACGGTCCGTCTCCAAAATGCACCGTTCTCTCTGCAACAGGGGGCTTTTCCCCCCCGCTCCCTGTGTCACACACTCGGCAGGGACGCCTGGCCGGCTGCACTGCCCGAGAGAGACGCTCCGGAGCCGCCAGGGAAACGCGCCACCGACCGACAGCGGGACACACACCCAGCGCTTCGCGGCGCTCCGTCCAGATGCCGGGGACAAAACCCCCTGAACGTTCCGCGGCTTCTCTTGGTAAACGCCGAGCACAAACACCCGCCCGCCCCAACACTCCTGGCGCACCGGCTGCTGCAGCCATCGGGCAGCGACGGCTCTAACCGCGCCGCTCTGCACCGTACCGCTTGAACGCTTTCCTTCAGTTTCATTTACGAGAGTAAAAAAAGCCCAAATCGGTGAGATAAGAGACCCCCCGGATGGGTGCGCTGCTTTGGGCTCCGCCGCAGGGCGCAGAGGAACGCCTTTGTACGACACCTCAGCGCTTACAGCCGAGAACCCACAGACCGGCGACGCCACCGACCTCTGCCAGACGCGTACCCTGTCTGCCGGGGCCTTTGCCAGGAGAGGGACTGTCTTCTCTTCAAAGGGAGAGAAACGTCTCCTTGCCGAGGGCTCCTACTGCCACGGACCTCAGCGACGAGGATCCGCTCGGACGGCAAGTCCCTCCAACGCAGCTTCTTGGAACGAGAGAGGTTTCCACTTCAGGAAAGTCGCTTTTCCAACTGCAGTCAAAACTGCACCCTGCTCCTCGGGGCCTCAGCTTTGCTTTCAGAGGGCTGGCGCTCTGAACCCATCCTCCACGAGCACTCCGTCAGCTCACCGGCACAGTCCTGCAGCCGCCAGCTTCCCCGGCATCTCCCGCACTCGCAGCCACGCCTTGTCGAGACCCAGGCTCTGTCTTCTGTCTGCAGAGGCCTCCTCGCTCCAGCTGAAAAAGAAACCACAAAACGACAGACCCAGCTCTGGAGCCCCACGCGGGCGACACACGTACGCTGCGCCTCGCCTCGCCGCCGCTCTCTCGAGACAAGCCGTCACTGCGCACGCAGACGCGCACGGGACGCCCGCCCCAACCCCTGCTAGAGCGTCTCGACGCCGCTCCCAGGGAGAGACACCATGTCAGCAACTTACCCAGGAGACAGCGAAACCGCTACAGGAAAGGACCGAGGCTCCGCCTTCGAGGAAGCCAGGGCTTCTGGCAGAACGCCACGCCGCGGCACGCCCCTAGAAGGAAACAACAAACCCCACGCTATTAAACCATCTCGCCAGCCCTGAACGCTCCAGACAAAAGCCCCGTCCTGAAAAAGAAAAGAAACAAAACCACCAAAGCTGCAACCGAGCGTAACTTCTACTGCGGCCGCAGCCGAACCCCGACCGCTCCTGCCTCCAGCCCAGCCAACGCCAGCCTGCCCCGTACACCCAGGACGACGGCCCTCGGCTGCAGGGCCCAAGGGGACGGCACTGGACGTCAGGGAAAGGGAGCCACAGCCAGAGGGGGGGCGAGGAGCACGGGAGCGGCAACCAGGCCCAGAGAGCTGGAGCAAAACTAAGAACGGCCATGGGCCCCAGGGCACAGAGGGAAGAACGAAGAAAGGGGACAGAGGCGTGAGCAGAGAGACACCGGCAGGGACACACCAAATCGGAAGGCAGGGACACGAAGCAGCACGTACAAGCGCAGAGAGGAAAAGAACGCCAGGGAACAGGCCCGAGAAAGCAGAGCGGGGAAGAGAGTGACACAGAGCGGGACAAAGAGATGGGAAAGGGAAAAAAAGCGACGGGCTGCAGGACAGAGACAGGGGAGGACGAAAAGGTGAAACAGCAGAGGGAGCAGGACACGAGAAGAGACAGAGAAGAGGTACAGGGGAGGGGACAAACAGAAAAATCAAGGTTAAACACAGCCAAGACAGCACTCATTCATCTCATACTCACCTACACCATCGCCTCATCAACAGCTCTGCAGTGCTCCCCAGGAACGTTGTTCCCAGGGGCCTCAAAAACCACCCTGCCTGACAAAACCCCAGCCCGAGCATGACCAGCACCCAAACATAGGTGATGAACATCACCTCGCAGAGCAGCCGGGACCCGGGGAAAAAAAACCCCAGCTGGGGGGGAAAAAAAAAAAATCCCCCAGCTGGGGTTTTTTTATTCCAGTTTTACTTTTTTACCTGAAAAAAAAAAATTCAATTGCACATGCAACCAGAAGAAACAGCATTATACACGGACTCATCCACACTCACACTCAAAACACGCCACACATGCTACCACCACACCGTGCATCCCTTGTGCTCCGCTCAGCCAGTCTACTGCCTCCCTTCCACAACACACTATCACCCTGTCTCTGTGACATTCCTCAAACACTCCATTCGCTAGGGGCCAAAAAAAAAATCAACCTGCCTGACAAAACCCCAGCCCAAGCATGACCCATTCCCAAACACAGATGATTAACATCACCTGACAGAGCAGCCAGAACCAGTGGAAAAAACCCACTGGGGGGTGGGGGGTGGAGGAACCCAGGCTGAGGATTTTTTATTCTATTTTTATTTTTCCTACAAAGAAAGGAAATTCTCACCTCCACAGACAACCTGCAAGAACATCACACAATCACCCAAGGCTACACACACCCAAAACAAGCCATGTATTCACCTCTGACATAAACGACCCCTCCCTCTCCTATCGCCCATTCTACCACCTGCCTGCCACAATGGACCGACACCAGGCCTCTGCAGTGCTGGTCAGAATTGGCATGCCTAAAAGCCTCCAAAATCCCCCTGGTTGGCAAAACCCTGGCCCAAACAGAGCCTTCACCCAAACCTAAGCAAACGTTGCCTTGCAGAGCAGTCACGACCAGGAAAAAAGCAAACCGCAGCTGAGGAAATAACACTCCCCCCCAGCTGAAACTTTCTTTTTCCTATTGTTCATTAGCAAGTTAAACTCATTCAGAACTAACACGCATGCCACATCCACTCATTCCGCCCCACACTTAAGATAGAACTGTTCTACCACCCATCCTGGCAAAATGATAGATCGCCACAGTTCTAGACCTAGCCCTGGAACTTCCTCATCGTGTGCCTCAAACCAATATCGCTGCTCCATCCTATGCCAAATGAATGAACATCAAGGAGCCGGTCACCAGAAGCCTGCAAAAACATCAGGAAAAAACACTGAGGAGTTACTGGCTTGCAGCATATTACAAGCCATCTGTGACCCGCTCCGCTCCCGCTGACATCCAAGTCACCCAACCCCTCCGCACAGGCTGTACAACGGCAGGGAGCCAACACAGAGCCATACCCTGACATTCTAGTCTCACACAGAGCCTAAGGTCGCACGTATCTACATAATAACCATGGACTCTCCTCGCCATTCCACCTCCCTCTGACTCCACACCGCTGGGCAGAGCAGCTCCAAGCCACACAACGCAACACACCACTGAGAAGAGGAAAAAACCAAGTGAAAAGAGAGATGCCAAGACTGTGACGCCGTAAGGAAAGACAACCTACAGGGCCGCAATACAGACGCCACAAGGCTCTGTGGCAGCCCCAGAAAAGAGTCCAAGACAACGGTCCCTCACAAGAAGTTACCATCGAGACTGCGATGACGGACGCGCAAGAAGCCTGGCATCGAGACCTAGGAACACACGGATGCACGGAAGAAGTCCCGGTCCGTGAAAGAGGACGGCTAGAGAACAGAGCTGCTGACACAGCCTGGAACGATGGCACGAAACAGAATCGACCCGAAACTTCTGAGACGCGAGACCTAGCCGTGCCTCAGGTTTGATATGCAGGAAAAGAAGGGCCCGACTGGTGCAATGCCGATGCATACGGGTATTCCAGACCCGGGGGATGGTGACCAAGGCACGTGCTGTGCCCCGGGAACGCAAAAAGGCACGAGAATATGGAGAATATACCCGAGGAAGCTCCGACACGCAGGAAACGGACTGCGCAGACAACACAACGACACATACCCGGGATGGAGCTGCCCTGCCCACACCGGTCTAATGCCAAGAAGTCACCCACTCCCTTGGCCCACCCCAAGGGGACTGTTCCTCAACAGCTCTCCCCTCTCTGCTGACTACAAAGTCCTTCCCAGTACCGCCCAAACTTCCGCCCCGCTCCCACAGCCCACTGCTCCTCAGCACGCATCATTCAACTTAGCTTCTGACAGACAGAATCGGGATCCATCCTCCACACAGGAGACATACCCCCTCATCGGGGTGGTCTTGCAGTCCCCAAGTTCCTCTTGGTCATCTGCAATTCAAAAAAAAAAAAAACAAAACCAGCTGTAAGCAGCATGCCAGCCAGGAGCACAACATGTGCAACACCCCCCTCCTCAGAAGCACACTGGCAACCCTTCTCACCTGCTCAGTCCACAGTCACATGCTGCGGCCATCGTCACCGGTGGGACCCGAGATACCAAAAGACTCAAAATTAACATTGTGCCGGCCAGAAAACACCAACGCCGTGATCCTCCTTGCTACCACCCCAGCTCACCTCCAAGGCTCCTCCAGTTCCAAGGGGGGCCCAGCACAGCGCCTGCGAAGCCACAGGGAAATATTTAACCCAGTGACCGTGCCACATTTTACTCTGAGACACCGACCCAGCCCACAATTGTCTCACCTTCTCGGACGCCTCCTCTGTGTGCAGCTGCATCCCTCCAGGCATGAACGAGGCACCTGCAAAAAAAAGAGCACACACAGAAATAGAGTCCGAAAGCACAGCCTGGCTGCGGGGATTCCCCTCTGCCCCTCCTCGACCTTGACCGCTCACCTGTCTGACCTCTGTCATCGTGGGCAGCCGCTTTGAGGTGCAAGGGCCACCTGCGAAACCAAACAACAAGGGACGCTTGTAACTTCACCGACACGACGACACCCGAACGGTAACTACTGCTGCTGCAGGCCGCCCGGCATCGCTCCCCTCGCCCGAGGACCCTCCGGTGCCAAAATCCTGCTGCCCTCCTCGCCGCACACCTTCAGGAGAGAGAGAACCAAATCATAATGTGCTGACATGGACACCAACCACATCCCCCCTTCTAACAGCACACACAGACCCACCTTTTCGAGGTGCTGTGCTCTGCTCCTCCATCACTCCGTAGTGGAAGTCTCATCCCTCTGCATCTGGAACAGAGTCATTGGACAAATCACCCCGATGCTGATCAACAGCTTCACAAACCCAGAGGTGTTGATTCTGGTACGGAATACCATGGAGACTCCAACTAGAACCTGTCGTTCACTTCCGGTCAAGATGGCCGCCTCCAGGAGGACTACCGGTCAAGATGGCGGACTCCAGGGTGGTGTTCCGTACAAGATGGCGGACTCCCGGGCAGACTTCCGGCAAAATGGCGGACTCCCGGAAGGACATCCGGTCAAGATGGCGGACTCCCGGGAGGACTTCCGTACAAGATGGCGGACTCCAATGCGGTATTCCGTACAAGATGGCGGACTCCTGGGTAGACTTCCGGTAAAATGGCGGACTTCCGAGAGGACTTCCGGTCAAGATGGCGCACTCCTGGGAGGACTTCCGGTCAAGATGGCGGAGTCCAGTGTGGTATTCCGTACAAGATGGCGGACTCCCGTTTGGCGTTCCGTACAAGATGGCGTACTTCTGGGACCACTTCCGGCAAAATGGCGGAGTTCCGAGAGGACTTCCGGTCAAGATGGCGGATTCCAGGGTAACAGTCCGTACAATATGGCGGACTACGTAATGGTATTCCGTACAAGATGGCGGACTCTTGGAAGACTTCCGGTTAATATGGCGGAGTCCTTGGAGGACTTCCGGTAAAAATGGCGGACTCGTCGGATGACTTCCGTACAAGATGGTGGACTCCTGCGTGGACTTCCTCCCTGGAGTCAGTGCACAGCCCGCACACACAGCTCCGCAGAAGCCAGCGCGGAGCACCGAGACCTGTTTGCGCCTCGGGCCGGGCAAAGCCTTCCCTGCCCGGTGCCCCCCGGCACGTCAGTCCGTCACCGACCCCCGCAGAGCAATCGCTCTGCTGCAGCCCCCTCTGCAAAGGGACCAGCCCCGCTGCTGGCAGGGAGCGGGCTGCAGGCAGGGACAGCTCTAGAGCCGGCGACACGCAGACACCGGTGGGGACACGCGGTGCTGGCTCGGGCAGACCAGCTCGCTCTCTCGCTCTCTCCAGTGTTTTTTCCAGGCGTTTCATGGCATTACCCTGTGCCCAGCGCCTCTCCAGAGACGCCCGTGCCTGCAGCAGGCGGAAAGCCCTTGGGCCAGGCAGGCTGCCCGGATCGCTCCTGGCCCGTGTTCCAGGGCAGACTGGCAGCATCCTCCCAGCCACCGCTCGGCCCCGGGAGCCCCTCACAGCTCCGTCACTGCTCAGGAAGGGGTAGCAGGGGCAGCACAGCCCTGACACCCAGCACAGGGTCCCCAGGAGGGCAGGCGGCTCAGCCCTCAGGCACCCACCCAGCCCTGCAGGGTCAAACCGCTGGGGAGGTGACACTAGTGTTTACCCCAGGGCAGCACGGGGGCAATTGGCCTCCTAGAGCCAAAGCCAGCTGCTAGCACAGCCTGAACCATCCAAGGGGCACCTCAGTGCTGCAAGGTGACTCCTCACACCCCCGGATTAGACGCTGCATCCCCCAGGACCATTTCTATCGCCTGGCAGACCTGTTCAGAGAGCAGGACACAAGCACAACACACACCCTCAAAGCAGCTGCCCCTCCCCGATCCCACTGAACAAGGGGAAGGTTTGTCATCACAGTCTGCTGCTGTGTTAAACTACAGGGCAGACCACCTTCCTCCAGCAATCCCCTGGCCGCCTCCGAGGCCCCCAAAGATCTCCTGAGCTAGAAAGTGGACACGGGACTCTGCACAGAGTCCTGAAGCCGCTCTTGAGCGGCGATCCTGCCTGCCTTTCTAAAGCGCTCTTGTTTCCCCAGGCACCCAGCTCTCTGTTCTCCAGCAGCAGCACCACAGCCCCCAGGCTAAGCTAAGCCTGAAGCACCAGCCCTTTGTATCCTTCCAGGAGCTGCCTGACCCTCCCGCTCAGGCACGGCTCCCACTGGCACCGCAACACTTCCCAGAGCACCCAGCCTCGCTGGCCCTCCCTCAGCCCTGGAACTGTTAACTCAGAGCTAAAACAACCTTGACAAACACCCAACCCACGCCAGGTAACCACGCCAGTAAAAGAGAAGCTCAGTTATGAAGTCCACAACCCCAGACGATGCTTTAGGAACTCTTACTGGTTTTGAAAACGTTTACACCCAACCTCCAGCCCCGTACCTGGATCTGAAGCTTTGACCCCGCACACACTGAGGACCCTCCAAGCACCTCTCAGCTCCTCACACCAGACTGCAGCACCAGCAGAAACCTCCACCCACTGCTGGGAAGCTACTTATAGGGATCCCAGCTGCATTCGAGGTGTGCTGGGGGCAGGACCCCTCACTGGCAGCACCTGAGGGGCCATTAACAGCACAGGTGTGGGGCCCAGCCTGACCTCTTGAGCAAACCCAGTAACCTGCACTTAGGTCCTGCTGGAGGGGAATGCTAAAGGAAATATTTTAGTGCCTTTACATGCCAACACACTGTCCCTGTTCAGGGTATGACCAGGAAGTGATGGCTGGGTCACCTTGGGGTTTTTAAAAACACAGCTTATCAAGAAGAACCCCCTTCTCTGCCCTTCCTGGGCAACGGTAGGAGAAACTGTGGAGAAGAAGATGTGTGCTCTCTCTTTGGAGCTCTGCTTCTCAAACCCACATCCTTCCTCCCCTGCAACTGCATCTGTACCTTGCGCTGCCTTGAAATTGCCGCACACAAAGCACTGGGCAGTCTGAGTATCGCAGTATTCTCCTGGATGGCTAAAACTGAGCCCTCTGAGACAGCCAAAGTCCTGAAACAAGATCATAAAGCATGAGTTTTTTTTTTTTTTTTACAAAGAAATTGCTGTGGAAGTTCATACGGGGCCTTAGAAACCTTGTGAACAAGGATGCTTCTTGCGAGGATATTGACTTTATTTACATTTATTTATTATGTTTATGTACACACTTCACTGCTACATTTATTTACATAGAAACACAAACCGTGTTTATTTACACAGTTCTTTACTGCCCCAGCAGGGGAGGGTGTTTGTGATGAGCCAGTGGTAACAGGACAGTAAATCAACACCCAGAACCAACCCCCAGCCACAGTGGGTCCAGCCCCAGTGGAGCTCCTGTCCCTGCTGGCAGCCAGGGCTGCATTTCTGAACGGCTACGGGAGATCAACCACCACAAGCTCCACGCAAGCGAGGCAGAGCTTTGGAAATAGGAGTTAACCAAGTGTGCGGGGCCAGCAGAGGCTGCCCTGAAGTCTCCATGTGGCTCCTCACACAAAGCAGTGACTCGACAGAGCTTCTTCCTCCATTTCCATTCTGCATTAATTGTTCGTGCTGTGGAGATACTCGAGGGAACCTGCACTGAAACCAGCTGAGACAGGAACAGCTGTAAGAGGGGTTGGGGAAGAGAGCAGCTCTCTGGCCTGCACAGGGCAGTGTGACACAGCCCCTTGCCCAGCACCTGGGACCAGCACAGGGGGGCTGTGCACGTGCCCCCCCGGTTTTCAGGGCTTCCCTTCATATGTCAGTCTGCCTCTCCTTCCCTTGGCGTAAACCGATGCCCTGGGTGAGGGATCCCACCTTCAGCCCCATGCGACGGCGAAAGGGTTGTGGCACGGCACCATTTCTCATCTCGTGCTCGTTCAGCATTGTCACATGTATCGGACTCTTTTGAGCAGCGTCAGGCTCCAAGAGCTGGGGTCAGCGACTCCCGGCTGCACGAGGTCATTCTCAGCTGCCGCCGGCGCTGCGAAGCGCAACCCGATGGTTCTGTGAGACCCTGTGAGGGACGGCACAGCTGGAACACCCACTCCTGCCTCCCACCCGTGCAGTGTGATGGTCGGAGGGCTGACGGGCACTGCCGGGCGTCCCTGAAGTGCTGCGAGAGGCGTCCTGGCGATGCATGAAACAACTGCAGGAACAAGTGACAGGATGAGAGGAAATGGCCTCAGCTTGGCCATGGGCTGTTCTCCACCTAAGAGAATACATGGCTGTCTCACAGCTTCTCCAAGACAAAGCGTCAAGAGACCAGCCTCACTCACTGGCACACCACAGGCAGGAGTAGGAGAGATGGAGAGAGAGAGAAAACTGTGAGTGGGAAGTGGAACAGACAAGGAAAGAAGGGACAGAGGGACAAACTGTGATTTGGAGCCAGCCAGAAGAACAAGGAAAGACAGGAGGAAGGAGAGAGGGATACAGAAAACAGGTGAGGGACAGGGAGCAGCAGAGAGCAGGACACGGTGACCGGGAGAGGGACAAGGAGCAGGATGCCAAGACAGAGAGAGACAACAACAGCAGCAGAGAGAATGGAGAGGTGGAGCCTGAGAGAAACAACAGGGTGTTCTAGTAAGGATTCGTAGGATCCCGGGGTGACCAAAAACTAAAATCACAGACACACACTAAAAATCACAGGCACACACCCCCAAAGATAACTACGTTTATTTTGTTCACACACAGACTAAATATTAACTTACATATATATATATTTATAACTATAAACTATTAAAGGTTAGGCTCCTAAAAATATTATAATTCAAGTTATTGTTAGTACAATTAAGACAAATAATAATAAAAATTCACTCAGTTAAAAAAAGGTTAGGCTCACAGACTACTACAACTCAAGTTATAATAATAATAATAATAACTAACAATACACTCTATGGACAGTTGAGGGCAGTATAAACACTCTCATCTGCCCAAGGGCAAGTCGTCCAGACGGACAGACAGACCGGGGCGGAGGGGGAGGGGGGGGAGTTACCTCAGTTCATATACATACCGACCCTAAAATAACGAGTGATGTGCAAAACAGCAGCGTCCCCAGCATAGATGGTTTTTGGGATGAGGTGTCGGTAGGTACCGGACCCTTGGCGAGCGTCCCCGCGGGGCAACCTTGGTCCCTGGTCTGCATATAGCTACCCACCTCTGTGCCCAAACAGCACAGTTTTTATAGTAGAGGTTAAAGCCGCCCCTCACATAACGTGTGGCCAGTACGTATGTGTGGACTGCCCCAAACTCCACCTGTCAATGACATAATTCATAACTTCACGCATGCCCAATTTCACTACTGGGGTCGCTGTTTGGGGGTCGTTTGACTTCACCTTTCCTCTTCTTCCTCGATAACAGCTTTGCAAACATGGGAAAACTCACTATTGTTGCAACTTCTCTCCAGTTCACATCCTTCTGACGCCCAACCACAAGTCTCAGGACTATGAGTTCATTATACAAAAACCCGTTAATGTTACAATTAATCCACTACTATCACTCCTCCCTAAATATAAGAAAGCTCGCTATTGTTCCCTACAAGGCTCACAAAACTCCCCACTGTCCTTTGGTTCCTTGCAAAGCTCAGTGTTCCACTTTGGACCAAACTGTTTAAAGGGGCCATCTGACACAAGGGCCAGAGCAATGGAGCGATAAATAATAGGGACAGCGAGCAGCACAAAGGGTCAGAGAGAGTAAGTGATGAACAGGGAGGAGGGTGAGAAAAAACAGCGACAGCAAGAGAAAGGTGGAGAGAAAGAAAGGGAGAGAAGGGGAGGGAGGAGAGGGACAGGAAGACAGGGACATGGAGCAGCACCTACAAGCGCAGAGAGGAAAAGAACAGCAGGGAACAGGCCAGAGACATTGTGGGGAAAGAGACAGATGCAGATCAGGACAAAGAGATGGAAAAGGAAAAAACAGCGATGGGCTGCAGGACAGAGATGGAAGGTGAAAAAAGAGGAGGGAGGGGGAGCAGGACAAAACCACAGAGAGAAAAAGCAAAGGGAGTAGCAGAACGACCGAAAAAGAGGGAGCAGGACAAAAAAAAGAAATCGCAGCAGCACGGAAGGAGTGGGGCCCTGGGGGAGAGTCTCTCCTCCTCCCCCAAATTCCTCTGTTCTTCTGTCCAAGGGAACAATTCCAATAGACATATGTTGTATGTTTTAATCTTAACTGTACAAACAAAGCCAAGTAGATCAGGAAACAATGACCTTCCCTTTACAGAGACTTCCTCTCCCCCTCCCCAGTCTCCCTTCCCACAGCTCCTGACAAAGGCACACACACTGCCGGGCTGCTCCCAAAAAACACACTGGCTGCAAAGCCCACTGTGGGGCTTGTGAGGAATCCGCAGCCCCAGGCTCCTCTTCGGTGCTCCCCAGCTTACCTCAAACGCTCCTCCAGTTCTAGAGGCGGCCCACACAGTGCCTGCGGAACCAGCAAGACATGCTTCAGAAAACTGCCCTGGGAGTCTCTGCTCTGAGACGCAGCCCCCAAGAGCCTCACTGCCTCAGATCCCTCCTCGGTGGGTGGCTTCATCCCTCCGAGCCTGTGGGCGGCACCTGCAAAAGCCAAAGCAAAAGGCACGTGTTGAGATGCTGCCCCAAACCCCAGCCTGCTCGCAGCCATCCCCACCTCCCTCTCCTTCACCTGGACCGCTCACCTGTCCGGCCTCTGCCCTTCACAGTTGCCACGTGGAGGCTCGGGTCTCACCTGCAAAACACAAACAACAAGGGACGCTTCAAACTTCACCAACAATGTCACACCTGAAAAAGAACTGCTCCTGCAGCCCACTCATCATCACTCACCTCGCCCGAGCCCCCTCCGGGGCCGATATCCCACTTCCCTCATCACTTTGCACCTTCAAAATAAAAATCCCAAAACCCATAAGCCAGTCGTGCAGCTACCACTCACCTCTCCCCTCCGACACCACACACCGGCCCACCTTCTTCTGGGGCTGTGCTCGCCTCCTCTGTCACCCTTTGGCCGGAGGCTCATCCCTCTGCATCTGCAATAAACAGCACTGAACGAGTCACCTGGATGCTGATCGACAGCTCCACAACCCCAGAGCTCTGGTTTCCGTTCAGGAACACCAGCCAAAGGCCAACAGTGGCCTGACGTGTGAAGCACAAGAACAAAACATCCAGCTGTACGCATACAGGTCTCAGCACCTTGGAGATTCCATCTGCTCAACCATCACTCCAGCAGCCTCTCCCACATGGTGCCGGTCGTCCCCTTGACCCCCTCTCCTGCTGCTGAGGGCTGCAGGCTCCCAGGGGGACTCTACGGGCTGTAACTGGACAGTCTGGGCACAGCAACACTAACGATGGACAAGGACTGCTGTTCTTCCCCTGGCTGACACCGCTCTGGCCCGGGGCAGAGCAGCTCCAACCCCAGCACAGGGAGACTGACACCGTGCGCAAACTAGACAAATGACCTGACCTGGTCTCCATTTCAGGACCCCATACCAGTTCACCTTGCCCGCTATCGGATCCCCCTGGAGTTCCACAAACCGGACCTGTCGTGCCATTGCCGCAGAACATGCCCGGCCCCGCGGCCCCTCACTAGCCCGGCGGAGCTCCCCCTGACCCGTGGCCTGGAGTGGAGCCACCGGCCCCGCCGCGGGTCCGCGCTCGCACAGCCGCCCCGGTCCCTGCCTGGCTCCGGGCCCTCAGATCGGGGAGGAGGGCAAGACCGGGGCCAGGAGCACAGGGGCTGTGTCAGCGCGTTTCAAAAGGGACACGGGAAAGAGCGCGGAACGGGCTCGCAATGAGCATCCCCCCAGTTCTGCTGCCTCTGTCCCCAGCAGCCTCCCCGTGGCGGCAGCACCTGAGCCCTCCGCACCGACCGCTGGAGGAAGCTGCCCGGTGGTTCTGCCCGTGTCCCCCAGCGCACGGCCCGGGGAGGAGACGCAGCGCAGGGAACCTCCGGAACGGGGTTTTCCACCCACCGAAGTCAGCCCCCACGATGGCTGTACCCGCCCCTGCGTGTGGCTTCCCGTTCCGCCGGCCCCGGGCGACCGGCGGGCAGCACACACCCCCGCACCCGACCAAGGGGCTCACTCACCTTAGCCACGGGCTCAGGCCGCACCCGCCGCCGCCGCCGTCGTCGCATCCCAGAGCCGCGGCCCTGCGCGCCGCCATGCTGCCCGTCGGCGGGGAGCGCGGGGCTCCTCCGCGGCCGAAACCCGCACGGAACCCGCCACGAAACTCCGCCTCGCCGCACGCGCCCGGGAGCAGCGCGTCTGCCCGGCCGCCCGCTCCGCGGCAACTACCGCTCCCGGCGTGCTCCGGGAGCCAGGTCGGCCGGCCGGAAAGCCCGCGGCCGGACTGCAGCTCCCGGCAGGCCGCGGGAGGCCCCGCCCCTGCCGCCGGCCCGGCAGGGACTCCGATTTGGCGCGCGGCACCGGGCAAGCCCCGCCGCACCGCCACGGCTCCCGCTAGGCCCCGCCGCAGGCCCCGACACAGAGCGGCCCCACACTCTGTGGTTCGAGAGCGGAAGCGGCTGCCAGTCCTCCGAAAGTCGCACGCTATGGCTCGGCGGTCCTCCCGGCAGCCGGCTGTGCCCGTCAGTCGCCGCGCATGCGCAGCTCTGCCGGGCTGGGACGCGTTCAGCACCCGGCGACACTGAGCACAGACACCGGGCGCCCCTGCGGCCGCCGGGGACCGCCAGTCGTGCCCAGTGCACCTCCAGTTTGTTCAGATACTCCCGGTACCTCGAGTGACCACCAGTGCCTCCCAGTCGCACCCAGTCACCCCCCCGAGTGACTCCCAGTGCCCCCCAGTCACCACCCAGTGCCTACCAGTTCACTTCCAGTGACAGCCACTTCTTACCAGTCCAACTCCAGTTCATTCACATCCTCCCAGTCACCCCCGGTGACTCCCAGTACCCCCCACTTCCTCCCCATCACCTCCCAGTCACTCCCAGTGCCCCCTACTCCCTCCCAGTCACCTCCCCGTGCCGCCCAGGTCCTCCCGGTCACCAGCAGACTCTGCACACGGGGACGGCCCCTCACGGCCAGCACCGTCACGACCGGCAGCAAACCTGGGCCGGGGCCATCGACCGAGCAGCCCCAGACGCTGACAGCAGCGTCTCTGCCAAACAAACACCCCCCGCTGTACTTCAGCGCGGTACAAAAGGGACACGGCACAAAGCAGACGAACGCACTCAGAAGCACGGCCACGAGAGGACTTGAGCCAAACGAGGGGCCCCGGCCAGCGGGGCACCGGCAAACACAACAGACCCGGCAGCAGCGGGAGGGATTTCGACGCCCCGAAACAGCGTTAAGACCCATCGATACGACTGCAAACAGCTTCTGAGCGCTCCCCGCAACGCTCCCACTGCGGCCGGAAGGGGTCTCGTCCCTCCCTCGCAGCGCTGCAGCAGGAAGAGAACCCTGGGAGGCCGCCGGACGAGCTCGCTCCAAAATCAGAACTTGCGTCGGCGGATCCGCCGGCATGGTGACAGCCCTCACGCTGCTCCTGCTGCTGCTGCGGCTCATCTCGCTGGCTCGCTCAATAAACCTGAAAACAAAGCGTAAAACTTTAACTAAAGAGCAAAAAGGAAAACAAGGAACGAGCGTCAGCTGGTCACCAGTCGGCACTAAGAAGCCCCGCGTGCGTTCACACACAGCCCATCGCAATGCCCAAGGACTGGATTTTCCGCCTGCGTTCGTTTCCCTGGCACCGTCGTGAGCTGACGCCCGTCGACGGTCCGTCTCCAAAATGCACCGTTCTCTCTGCAACAGGGGGCTTTTCCCCCCTGCTCCCTGTGTCACACACTCGGCAGGGACGCCTGGCCGGCTGCACTGCCCGAGAGAGACGCTCCGGAGCCGCCAGGGAAACGCGCCACCGACCGACAGCGGGACACACACCCAGCGCTTCGCGGCGCTCCATCCAGATGCCGGGGACAAAACCCCCTGAACGTTCAGTTGCCTCTTTTCAAAAATCCCCTCCTCCTGAAGCGCACCCGATGAACTGTGCGCTGCAGCCGCTGGGCAGGGACAGTTTCAACACAGCGAGTCACTTTTTAAGTGACACAACTTTAACCCTTTTTTTTCTTTAAGTTTCATTTATGATAGAAAAAACCCCAGTGAAGTCAGAGATCCCCCAGATGGTTTTACTTTTTGGGGAAAAATAAAGCCTGGAAAAGACGCGGACATGACGCCCGTTTGTCCTGTTTTGTCCACGTCTCTTTTCTGCCCTCGATGGCTTTTAGTGCCAGTGCCAGGATCTCAGGAAGGTTTTCCAGTGCAACTATAAGAGATTCAAAAAACCTATTGACACAAAACGCATAAAGTTTTACCACGAAAACAGCTGGTTTCTTCTGGACATCTGAACTCTTACAAACAGCTTCTTTCTCTTAGAGCACGGCAGCGACGGGAGTGAAACGGTGGCAGTGGAGGCTCTGCTGAGAGAGGAAAAGGCCCTTTGGCATAAAGCTGGGCAGGGGCATAAAGCTGGGCAGGAGCCTAAAGCTCCCATTGTTTGGGAAGGTTTGGGATGACCCCGGCTGAGTGGACTAGAAAGCATTTTGCCTCATCTCTGGTGCAGGTGTTGGCAGGGGCCACTGGAGCCTTTGAGAGTTTTAGACAACCCGCCTCTGACTGGACCCCCTGGCAGCTTTAGTGCCACCAGGACCCGCTTTCCCAGATACGCACAGGCGACAGACGCAGGTACCTACGTACGTTTTCCCAAGCCCACGGACAGCTGCAATTTACTCCCCCTACATGTCCCAAGTGCAGTATTTTTGTTAGCAAGAGCACGGCCATGCATCCGTCCTTGGGAGCTGCCTCCTCCCAGAAAAGGAACAGTTTCTGTCAGGGTCACGAACTTTTACAACTGCACTTGTGCCCTAAACGTGCTCCGGGCCCCTCCCAGCTCCGCACTGTCCTGACATCGGACAGCACACGCTCCAGCCCATCGTCCAAGGGCAAAACCACGGCGTGCTCTCAGACCCAGAGCATAGCCTGCGGATGTCCACGCACTCCCCGCCGTGTCGACAAGGGGCCGCTGAGCACCCCGCGAGCACGGCCACATGCGCCAGAACAGCTTCACCTCCGCTGACTCCAGGGGATGCAGTTTCTGAAGCTTTAGGGGAAACTGGATCTCGACACTGCCACGGCAGAAGTGATCCAGAACTGGAACTTCACAAAAACAGGAACACGAGTCGCAAACCCGCAGCAGCAACAGCGTCGGAAATTGTGAGACCAGAAACAAGGGAGAAGAATGAAACTGCTTCGTCGCATGCACAGGAAAGCAGCTGACAGAGAAAAGGGTCGGCACGGCCAGCCCTGACAGACAGCAGCATCCTCCTGCCACCCCTAAACCCGCCCGTTAGTCCAAACATCGCAGCGCTGCTGGGGTGAAGCCGAGAGCGGGGAACGACAGCCCTGCCCCTGGACAGGCTCCTGGCTGTGGCTGTTCAGGGAGCAGGACACGCAGGCAGAGGGGCACGATTTGCCACGCACGGCCCTGAATTTCCTGGAAATTTCTGTTTACCAAAAAGAGCCATTTGGAGCCCATCACCAAAGAGCATTTGGCAGTAGAACTTTGCTGGGTCTGACACACACGCGTCTGGAAACTTGCTGTTTGCTTCCTGTTGTTGTTGATCTTCCCTCACAAATCCACTTGTCCCCAGGTCACTCACTGCTGGCTCAGGCGTTTCCCTTCCCGGCATTACCAGCACATTCACTCAGGCCAGTAACTCAACTGCTCTTCTAAAATTATCCAGGTGACAATGACAGCCATGACAGAGCAGGGAAAGAGAAGGGCAGCAGAGGTCAGGCAGCAGCAGAGCTCTGCAGGCTGCTGCCACCACTCAACACTGCACTTTTTTTCCCCCAAAAGCACTCTCCACTGCACTTCCCCCCACAACAGGGTGAGTAAAAGGCTGCTGGTCTGGTTTCTGCTTGATTTGAGTTCTTGCTCCTTTATCAAAAGTCACTCTGGGTCAAGAGCTCGAGGATGAAGGAGAGAGGGCGAGTGCTGCTGGATATGGCAATGTGCACTCCTGTCGCCTGACGTATTTCTGCACAGCAGAGCCCCAAGAGCATTTGATCGCAGTTAGTGAAGCTCCAGTCCATGATACGGTCTGCTCTTGGCCACGCTGACTGTAACATGAGCATCTCGAGCAAGTGCAAGCAGCAGATCCAGCATCAGTGATGCTGCGAACACCGGGCCGGGGGGACATGCTGCTCTGCTACCGCAGTAACTTCAGCAGCAGCAGTAATATTGTCGGAAATGTGCTGGGGTTCTGTGGTTGTCCGAGACTCGCAAGTAATGTTGTCTTGGGATCAGGTGGCAACCAACCTCATCCATGTTATAGTAAAGAGGGGCTGACCTGTGAAGCTCCTGAACAGCAGTTGGGAGTTGAGATGTCTTTATTTTAATGAGGGTAGAGGAAGAAACAAGTGAAAAGTTGCAAAGACATCTGCATGACGGTCTTAAAACCACGGGTCAGGGAGACACACTTTGAGCTTTTGAAGGATTTGGCTGAAACCACTTCGGAAGGCAGCAAGGAGGGTACCACAATTGAGTGGAGGTTCGCCAGGCTGAACAGCAATGGGGGTGCTCAAAACTTCAAGTAGATCTGAAACACTCATAGGACTGAGGATGCCAGATTTGTGAATGATATTTTGTCATTGCAATTTGAAAATTTATTATGGTCTCCACAGACTTCAGGTGAGCTCATGACATTCTGCTGTCATTTTTAGTATTTTTTTTTTTTACTGTAAATATTTAACTTTCCAGTGTGATTTTTGTGAACCAGCCACTGGGCTCAAGTGGATTTTTCATCGGACTACTCTGATGGCACTAATGGGAATTAAAACCCAACCCAAATGTGTGATACATAGTCATACTATAATAATTCATACCTGTCGTGGTTTAACCATGTCCCGCAACTAAGCCCCATGCAGCCACTTTGCTCACTGCCACTGCATACAGTATGACATCCTATGGATATCCCTTTGGCCAGTTGGGGTCAGCTGTCCCAAGTGTGTCCCCTTCGAGCTTCCTGCACACCCCAGCCTCCTTGCTGGCAGGGCAGCATGAGAAGCTGAAAGGTCCTCAAATTAGTGTAAATGCTGCTCAGCAACAACTAAAACATCCGTGTGTCATCACAAAACCCTAAACACAGTACTGTACCAGCTGCTAGGAAGAAAATTAATCCTAACCCAGCTGAAACCAGGACAATACCTTTAAAACCTGTTAGACTGTTGGCAACGGAGGGATTCAGTGAGGTTTGTATCTTGACTTTGTGCACAGGAACATTAACTGGCCTTACCTGTGTTAGCAGCTTCTGGATAGAGTTGCACTTCTGAGGATGGGAGCAGTAAAGCAGAAAGGACTGGAGGGGTTAGTATTTGCCTGCCAAAAGAGTGGTATCGAAGCGCCTGTCTTCCCCAGGGTGTTGAATCCCTGCCTGACCTGCTATCTGTAAAGCTTTGGCTCGGATGCTGGTGCCACAGCTCTCCACAAAGTGTTCCAGAGCTGCACAGGGCGCTGATGTTTCTGCAAACGGATTTCAGTTATCAGCTCAGAAGAGGTTGAAAAGTCACTGTGTCAGACTCTGGAGGAGCTGTTTCTAGTTTCACAGGTCATTTGAGCATAACACTCACTTTTTCCAAAACGGGAGTTATCTGAGATGAAAATATTAAGAATAATGCAGTTTTCATATTTTGAACGACAACAACAACAAAATTCAAATAATGTTTTCAAGTCAGATACAAACTTTTCAACTTTCAGGAATGTGTTGGGTTACAATTGCAAATTGTGCTGGCAGTTTTCTTACGTGGTTGGAGCAGATACTCAGGTTGAAACCTGAGTTACAGTCGAGGGTCTGCTGGCAATAGCAATACTGTTATATTTATTTCCACTGAGTGCTGAGAAAGGCCGTTTGCAGCACGGAGGTTTTCTGAAGTATATTTATCTACCCGAATGTCACATCTCGAGAGATGGACGAGGTGGGAAAGAAAAGACAGCGTGACACAGCATGGGCTGAGGTCTGGCAGCACTGGGCTCTTGCCCACTGGCGTGTCAGCCCTGGGAAATGGTAACTAAAACAGCCCCAGGCAGGACTGTCTATCTGACATGGGGTTGGTCAGGTCCAACGTTGTCGTGGCTGGAGAGGAGAGCGCAGAGCCCTGTTTGCATCCTGGATTTCATGTGCAGGCAGGAGCGAGGTATGGGAGATGATGAGGTATCTGGCAGGGCATGGAGAAGGCAGCTGGCAGGGACAGGGCTGTTCATTCACTTGCCCTGCACAAGCAGGCACCGAGACAAGAATTAGTACTCCGGCTTGTATTCTTCCTGCGGGGATGTCGTGCATGTTTTTCAACTCTTGCTTTGAGCTTGATTCCAGCCTGCACATGCTGCAAATCGCAGGATGATCTGCAGGGAGCCTGGGCTGCTGCCTGCTTTAGGCAAAGCCGAGGAGAAACCAGCTTCTCTGGTGGGTTTTGGAGGAAAACACAATTGGCCAAGACATGCATGGCCTCTTGCTGGTGTTCCGTGCTAGATGCCCATTGGATGTTTTGAGTGTCCTTATGTGAGAAAGAAGCTGTGGATGAGACAGCATAACGTACGTGTATTCTCTAGTGTGCATTTTAGTTGTGCTTCTGCCCTTAATAATTCCGTGCTATGGGAATTACAGCTGGAAAGGTTTTGTAAGGGAAGTACGGTCGAAACAGTTTGGTCCTAGGAGTATCAGATGTTTCATTTCAGGGTGCTGTAAAGCCTTCTCCAGAAAGAGAAACTGCTTGAAAGTCTTCCTTCGATCATATTTTGTTTACTCTGAAATATGTGGGATTTCACTTCCACAGCCTGTCATCTCGAGCTCTGAAAGCTGGGGTAGTTGGTACCTCTGCGTGGCCAGCTACAGAGGAGGAGGGTCAGGGGCTGTGCCATGCACCTCGCCTGCCGTGCTGCACGCCTCTCGCAGCTGTGCTCTGTGGGCTCCGCTTTTGTCAGCTCTGCCTTGGGAGGAACGCAGACATCAGGACAAATGACTTGTCTGTGTCCTGCTGCTCAGATCTATCCAGAGAGTTCACCCTTGCAGGATGACAAAGCCTGCAGTTCTGCACAAGGAGTAGGATGGCTAAAGGGTTCATGCCTGCACCAAGCTCTGATTTGTTTTGATCACTCACCTTAAAGAATACAGATAAATGGTATTTTCTAGAGAAGTGGAGTTAGTATTTTCCAACACAAGGCATAGAGACTCTGGAGAAAGCAAAGGCTCTCTCTGCTGAAATGCGGATCTATCGCAGGGGACTGGCAGCTGCCATCTCAATCTCAACCGTTACCACCGTGCTGCTGGGAGCTGGTTTACACCAAATAAGTTCCAGCATGTCTCAAATCTGTCTTACTATTTTTTTATTGTATCAGTATCTAAATTCAAATTGAAAGCCATGGACAGCAGCCTACCAGCACCTTTCACAAAAACATTCTAAATGTCTTGGAAAAAAGAGATTTTAATGCATGTTTGTTGAGATAACTGACAGAAAACTTGTATTCTCTCTGTTTTTCTTACTTATATTCCTAGATTTTGCCTGGTCTTCAAGTCCCCAGTACAGTGGAATTTTGTTTCTTAAAATAAAGCAATTCCTTTGCAGGCCACAAATGTGCTTCCGAATCAGGAGGACAAGTATTTGGCTTCTGAGCTTCACTCACCTGTGCTGATGCTGTGAGGAAGGGGGTTGTTCCTGTGTTGATCCTGATGTGTTCAGTAATGAGACATCTTTGCTGTGACTTACGGCGGTTCAGAACAGCAAACAGTATCACTGACCGCATGTTGTGCGGAATAACTGACCCAAAGCCACGCAGCGTTTTGTGCACCTCCTGTTTCACGAGGGCAGTAACTTGTGCAGCACGGGTTTGGTGTGGAAGGACCAGTTAGTGGAGGCCTATTTCCTGCCGTTTACAGACCGTACCCTCCCAATGAACAATGATGCCAGTCACAGGACGCTCAGGGAGATGCTTCGTCTCTCCTCGGCTCTTCTCTTTGCTGGAGAGCGGGTGCTCTGAGGCAGCAGCTGCGTTTTCCTGTCTCTCTCCGACAGTATGGACAGAGCTCAATGGACTGTGGGCTTTGACATCTCAAAGAGCATTAGAAAAAGAGCATAGAAGTCGCTTGAAAGAATCTTCTCTTTTACCTTTCGCTTTCACGGTTACTGTATTTTCAGTATAGTTTGAGGCCGTGATCAGAAGGAGGGCGTGAAACTCGCACTGTGAAACCGGTTCATCCTGCAACCAGGCTGCGTGTTTGGTGTTGGGAGAGGAGTGGGGTTGTGTATCCTTTCAGCCCTTGGCTTGGGTTTAAAACTCTGGATTAACGCCCTGGGGCCAAAATGTTCTTGTACGTTCTTTGAACTCTCGGTAGGGAAAGGATGTTGCCACAGAGACAGCTTGGACCTGTGTTCTGTGCAGGTGGTTAAATACCACCACTACAACATGAGAGAACAGAACTGTGCAGAGGGAGAACAAACAGGATTCTGGTCATAATGGTCCCTGTTAAGGGTCAAGGCGCTTGGGGCCAGGGTCTGGTGGGGCAGACTTAGCGTACTCTGCCCCACTCCCACCTTTGTCCCACCGTTCATGAAGCACAGCCTGGGTTGACTGTCCCTTGCTGGCATCTTCAAGGGCTTTGGCGGTGACTTGCCGTGGGGACACACTGGTGCTTCTGGTATTTCCATTGTGCACCGCTACCTTCTGGGACTCAGGACGGAGCTGTGGGTTGCCTCATTCTTTTGCTAGAGAGGGAGTTGAGTGGTCTGAGGTCAATCTGTGTGACCTCACTCACCTCCTGTTTTCCTGAGCTCATTTTTTTAGTAAAATAGAGTTCTTTCTCCCACCTTGCCATTTTGAAAATCAGTTTTATACATGAGTGATATGAAAATGATATCCAAAGTGAAGCCAATGAAGAGAATACCATGCCACAGGGTCTATTTATAGAGCAGTGCAGTTACAGAATCATGACATATTTGCTCAGGTTTTTAAGCTTTTTGGGGCAGGAACTATCCCTCTGAATGAGTCCTAATAGGGTGGCACCCAATTTTGAGTAGAGTCCTTAAGGAGTGATCACTCTTGCTAAGAGACACTCACAAGCACTTCGCAGTTGTTGAGGCCATTCAGGGAGGTGTGAAATACTTGTGTTTGGGGAACAGCAGCAGCATCTTAGGAAGAGATTTGAGTGACCAGGGAAGAAGTTGTGACATGCAAACACGGAGCCAGGAGGTACCCACCGGGGAAGGGCTGGTGATATCCAGAAAGATGACACTGTTGGGTGATGTTTGCCAGCCTTGTCATCTCCTCTGTGCTGTGGTAAAAGAGTAAGTCCATGGAGCCAGAGAAACCACCGTATTAGCTTTGCATATTTTGATGTGAAGTTGCACCTGAAATCATGGCTCTGTAAATACACATTTGTCAAAAGCACAAGGAAAGTTCTCATGGCTGAGACACTGAAATAACAAGATACTTCCTCAAATTTAGCTGCATGTTTGGTATTGACTCAAATTGGTCTGAGCACACAGTGTACAGGTGTGTTTACACACCTGTCTACTTGGCAGAAACTCCATGAATAGTCCAATTTTACATTTATACCTGGCCTACTATTTGACACCTTCTCTAAAAGCTGCCCCTTATAATGATCTCAATGGGCTGACAATCAAAAGGAAGTCAAGAGCTGAAAAATACCCATTGTAAGGGTAAAATCTCAGTCCCATTGGCAGAACTGTAGATGGGAGTTTGCATCGCATTTCCTTCCCCTTCTCCATGTTACGCCTGAATAAAGTGCTGTAATTGTGCCAAATTCTCTGATCTCTTAGGCCTGATTTGCATGGTTTGTGGGAGTGTTAAAAACTGCAAACCACCCCGGGGCAGTGTCTCAACGGGTAAGGCTCAGAGTTATTCCTTGATTTCTCAGCCTGTAGTTGGTTTTGCTGCACGTGTGGATGGGTTTTCCTCTGGGGCCAAAGCATACTAGAAATGGAGGGGAGTATTTAAGAAATGGCCAAGGTTCTCAGATGGTATGGTTCCAAAGGCTCAGGCTATTTAAAAAACCCCATCAACAAAACCCACAACAAAACCCACAGAAGGAGGCTATGATACCTTGCAAAACATCTAGTGATAAAATAATGATAAAAGCAAGATAAACCTAGTCATGGAAATTCTTGTGAAAAATTGCTACCATTGATTCTGTCAAAGTAATTACCTCATGCCCTACCCACTAGGAAAAAACCCTTCCAGCTTGCTGCTTTGATAGCCAAAAATGCAATATTTGTCTGTTTTCTCTAAGTGCATTGAGATAGTACTGAGTGAGGGGTTTGCAAGACCTGAAGAGAGCTGGAATGCCTAAATTTGGGCCAAGTTATCAGGTGTTCCAAAGTGCCAGTGTGTCTACTTGTGGAGATGTTTGTCATGCCCCAAAGCTGGTATCATCATTCAGGCAGCTTGTTTGGTTACAAACTCACTCCTGAACCAGTTGAATCAAAAGCTGACGGTTCGGCGGCAGCGTCACTGTGTTCTGGCCCAGCTCAGCTGCAGAGCTGGTGTGTGGAGCAGAGAGAGCTGCTCCCGGCCGGAGCCTTTGCCTCCCTATAAAAGCAAATGAGGGGGAAAGTGACAACTTATGTTGGTAAGTGGAATCACACCAGAGAAGTCTTTATCAACCGTACTGGGAGTTATTTTAGGGACTCTGAATTACAGTGTTCGGGGGACTAGGCATTTTAGGGACTGTAGTTCCTATGCTGGAGGCTGGAGACACTGTCTGCATCTGGCCCTCTGCTGTATTTTGTTTTCTAGAGCTGGTCTGCACTGATGTTAGGGTACCAGGACTGCCTCCTGTTGCTGCTGTAATCTTCTGTTTAAGATCTGCATGCAGCTTTGAAGCAGAGCCGTATGAAGACATCACCACCATTCAGGCCTCGTTCTGGTTTGAGACATCATGGGAGAAAATTAAAGAAGGAGATAATATGAAACCTGCTTTATAAATTATCCCACAGGTATTATGAAGGCAGAGCAGAACAGATAAAATACATGGAGCAATCCCACATCCATTAGCAGTGGAGGTGCTTGGAAGCCCCATGTCTATTATGAAAATCTGCGGGCAGGTGTCCATAAATTGATTAAAATGCGCACTCCACGAAATGCTCATGAATCCGAGCCTGGAACAGTAACGGGTCAGCTGTGCAAGGTGCCGACACTAGGTATTCTCCATATACACACCGAGAAACAAAGACGAGGCTGGGAAAATCAGAATTAATGGCAATCTAACTTAACAAGGAGAAGCGATGGTTTCACAAGCGCCTATAGAAGGAATTAAGTCTGTTTAATGCAGAAATTAGGAAAAAGGAGAAAAATCAATGGGCATAATCAGGGACTCAGTCTGACTCACACCAAAATCAAAAGCATTTCCAAGGTATAGCTATCTTTGCCTTATCAAGCCTATGCTATGGAATAAGGTCTAAACAAACAAAGAATCGTGTGGGGTTCTAGACGCAATAGCGACCTGGTCATGCAGAAGAAGAGAAAGCATACAAATAATTCTATGGCCAATGTTAACTTTGAAGCAACTCGTTTGTAGAAAATTAGGTTCAGGGGCAACAGAGGAGGGTAATAAGATGAATTTTGGAAAGGAGAATGAAAGATTCCTGTGGGCAATGCTGAGTGAGATTTTAAAGCACAAAACACTCCGTCATGCGTGTGACCAAGCAGCTGAGGCGTGGAAGCTTGCCTGGAGTTGGGATTTGTATTACGGACACTGCTGAGAAAATTCTGTATAAGATTGTTTCTGTTGAAGTAAAAAAAAGCAAAACAGGCATCTGCTGATATTTGAACATAAAAATGTCACCCACAGGATTTCAGATTCAATTTAAATGAATAAGCTTGTTGTGGATTAAATAAGCCACAGAGCCTATCTATATGTGAAACCAAGAAGTACAGCTGCTTAAGAAACATTCCTTCCCTTTTCTAATGTAACATACCTGAGGAGGGAAGCGACCGACTTCATCATGTTTTTAACTACAGTTGTGCAGACAGAACTGTTTGAATGGTTTATACAGAATTTTATGACAGAGGGAAACCCAAACATCTATGTCTGAGCTGCATGGGAAGCTGTGAGAATGCAAATGAGGAGAAGAAATTTAGGTGATTCACATGGGAGAAATCTCGCTATGTAGAATTCCGGTTTCTCCATACTGTAAGTAAAGGTGAGAAGGGCATGCTTGTGGGACAGACACTTCTCTTTTTCTGATACCCTCAGACCATTGGGAAGGGCTCAGGTAACAGCAATGGGGGATCCAGGTACAGGCCTTTGTAAACAACAGCTGATTTTGGTGAGTAGAACGAGGCGAAGGAAAGGGCTGAAGCATCGCCTGGGGAGCAGACAGATACGGTGTCAGTGGTCACACTGCAGGGCAGGTCACTCTGCTCTACATTTGCATGATGTCCTTTCTACTTGATGCCCAAATCAAACATCGCAGAACTCTTGGAAGGTGTCAGCACATATGGTATGGGGAGACTGCGTTTGTAGCAAGACTACAGCAGTCTGATGTTTTGAGCTTGATGGGAGTGTGTGAACAGAAGATGCTCCATTCATGGTGTTAGTTCTTAGATATGTCTTCTTGTTATGCCAGTAAGTTTAATCTTGCTACCACAAGACTGGAAAGGACTTTTGGTCTTTTATTCCACCCCCTTTCCTGGGCCATGTCTGCAAATGTTAAACCCAAACCTGTCTGGAGAGCTCAGGTTCCCCTAGTAGATGTCCACACCTAGTGTGTTAGGTCAGACAAGCTCTCAAAATGCTTCTTTACCTCCACTGACCAAGTGGCTCCAGATGACTAATTCGCATTTAGTCTGCAGACCTCTGGAGTTAGGAGAGATGAATCTCACCTCTGTCATCCACATTAGGTGGATCATGACAGAGCAAATTGTGTGACCTTCTCCCTTCTCAGAGGCAAGGGAAGAGAAAACAGCAGAAGAAAAATAGGAAATTTGGCAGCAGGTTCAAGTTCCTCCTTTTATGTTAGAGCTGGCCTGTGCATGGCTTTCTTCATTTTGAACCTTTTTTGTTAGGTTTGTGGGTAAGAGGGAAAATGGATTGTTTTAAAATGGAGGTATGCTGATGAGATAAGTGAAGTAAAATGAAAGAGAGCCTCTGTGTCTGCAAAAATGACATCCTGGAGACTAATACTGTGTGTTCTTTCAGTAGAACTACAAATATTCCCACTGTAAGGGCAGTTGTGTACTAGGTGGGTTTGAGTGAGAGACGATACCAGTGTTGTAGAAATTACAGCGTGGGCTACAGAGGTAACAGATCTTTGCCCTGTTTGTTTCCTGGTGCTTAAGCTCGGCAAGTCAGGGGGAAAAAACCCAGAACATTTAAGGCTGTCATGTCAGGGAGTCAGAAGTGTGCCCAAAGTAGCATCGTGACTACACAGCACCCATGTCTGTGGGCGCTCAGCATCCAGGCCTGCAAGATGCTGAGCTCCCATGGTCCCACTGCAGTAACTGGAGCAAACTTTGCTGAGCAGTCCCATGTGCTGCAGCCCACAGATTGCACCATGGCACAGCCCTTCTCCTTGGCCCTGTCGTAACTTGTGCTGGAATGTTGTGCTCAGTTTCCTGCGGTGGATGTTAGGGCTTCGTCCTGCTGAGATTGGTAAGGTACCCCAGTGTATGCAGGTATATCACCCGCTCTCACACATAGCTACCTGAGGATGGAGGACCCAAGCGATCTGGTGGCCATGTGTCTGCTGAGGGCCTTGGGACAGATGCCCCTGTGGGTGCTGGGGAGTGGGGCCATAGAGGAGGACAGGACTGTGGTGGTCTTTCTCACCATGGGCATCTTCCACAGCAGCTGTGACTCACACCCGGCAGTTGTGTGACAGATGCCTGGTTCTCTCTTTGCTGTGCTTGGAAATGGAGATGTCTCCTCCTGTGGTGGGGCTGTGCTGGTGTTAGTAAAGGGGGCTGGCCCCTCCTAAAACTCCTGTGGTGGTGGAAACTGAAGGTTTCCTTCCTCAGAAAGGCTACAGAGCAAGGAGGGTTCAGAGGGAATGGCTTTGATAATCCAAAGGAAAGGAAACAGCTGAGAACAACAGAGGTTTGTGACTTTCTGAGGAGAAAAAGAGATGAGGGAGAGCATGGTAGAAGTCTATAAAATCCCATGGCCTGGGGAAGGGGTGGACATCATGGTCACTGTCTGTTCCAGCACAAGAACTCCAGGCTGACTAATTGCCCTAAAAGACATTGTCAAAACAAAAAGTGTTTGGTTTAGGCAAGATTGAGGCATCAGGTTTAGGCAAGCTGTGGAGCAGGTGGCACTGGGGAGCTGGGGTTGCTCGAAGTGCTGGGATGAAGTGCTTTGCTCTTCCTTCTCTCCCCTCCCAATTCAGATGTCACAGACCAAGAAAATCCAACTCTTGAGGAGCTTGCCTCCATTAGCAGAGTTTCTCAGGAGTGTGCTCTGCCATCATTTCCCTGCAGCTATTCCTCTTGCCTGGACTGCTGCTATCTCTCCTAGCTAATTCAGAGAAAAGAAACAGGGATGCTCCTCACCTCCCTTTCTCTAGAAAGCTTGGACCTCTGGAAGAACTCATGCCCAAACAACTTCTAGCACAAGCTTTCCTGGAGAGGGTGGCCTGGGATTATACTTTGTCCAGGCCGTGGCAGGGCAGAAATGGGCTACAGGCTCCCTGATATGCTCCAGATTTCCACACCAGCTTCAGTTAGGCAGCATAAGGTGTAGTCTGTGTGCTGGGGGGGTTCTTGTTCAAAAAGCAGAGAGAAAGGGGACATCAAACTTTTATGGCAGGTTGTAGTTAATTCACCTGAGGACACTTCTTCCATTTCAGTGCATAGAAAATGTTTTTATAGTGGCTCTGCATGATGTCTATTCCAATCCTTTTACATCAATAACCATCTTTTCAGGACTGAATTTATTCATGAACACCCAGCGGCGTTCTCTGAGAAGTATGAACTGCTAAAGAAGCCAAAGATGATGATCTATTTATTGTGAATTAAAAAAAAAGAATTGCTTTAAAAAACTGCTGTATTTGAGATCCTTGCCCTCTTTGCTCTAGGTGGAGTAGTTTAACTCTGAATTTGTTCTGGTATATCAACATTACATAGTCCTGTGCTAAGTAACAACAGCTGAACTGCTTAATCCGTTTAACACTGTAGTTATGATTCTTATGCAAAATGCTTCTACAGCGAGAAACTCCTGCTCGTCTTTGCCATTCCACTAACGATTTTAGAGGCCCTAACGTATCACACCCGTTTGTCTTTTACAGCTATCAGTGTGCTAATTTTTGTAGCTGTAGCTTGTCTGGAAAGCTCTTGCTCCCTCCATGCCCTTGGTCACCTCAGTTGCTCTCCTCTGTCCCCTGCCAGTTTCTGCTGTCTTCTTCTGGTTCCTGTCTGCCACTGAGTCCCGCCTGGGCCTTCCCCAGTGTCTGCCCCACAGCGCCAGTGGTGATGGTGCTGTTGTTGCCATTGGGGGGCTGGTGGGTGGTGGAGGGGTTGGATTCAGTATTGACGTTGTGTATATTTATATATATATTTCATTTTATTATTGTTATTTTCATTAAAGCAGTTTCAGTTTCCTTTTCCAATCCATAAGTCTCTCCTCCTTATTCCTTTTCTTTTTCCCCTTTGGGATGGGAGGGGGGCTAATAGAGAGCATCTGTCGTCTGTCTAGTGGCCAGCCCAGCCCTAGTCTGTGATAAGTGAATTTTCACAATAAACCACTCCGTTTGTCTTTCTTTCCCCTTTCCTTCTGAAGTGTATGAGAACCTCTGCCACCTTTGTATCTGCCTGGGTGAAGCCCTTTTCCTCATTGGCTGTTTTCCCATTTCTGTCCAGCAATGTGCTTTACCTGGATCGTGATTCTCCTCAGCATTTCAACGCACTACGTTACGTTACTCAGTGAAAGCCAGCCACACCTTTTGGCTACTCGCATCTAAACTCTCTAATCAACTTGCCTTGTCAGGGATTGGGGAAATATTAGTGGGGAAACACTTGTGAGTCATGGCGGTGTCTGGAAGTCACCTGTCTGGGAAGAAGAAAGTGCCTGGGCTCGTGTGATCCCTCAGCCAGGGAGCTCTCTTTGACCATACTTGCATTGCTGAATGTGGGTCCAGACAGACCAACTTTTGCCTTTTTTTTTCTCCTATTGAACCACAAAAAGGTTTTCCGTGTTTAATCATTGGGTAGCTGTTTTAAAAAAAGATGTCCCTGTATTGTTCTTGAGTTGTTAGTGTCAATTAATACCAACCCAAATCCCACTGGTGGAGGACAGCAGAAGCTCCACTGTGAATTTCCGGTAGAATCAATCATTATCTCTCTGCAAAGTCTATTTGTGCTACGCAAATACCCTGCTGTTTTTATGAGTATATTAACCCTAAGATATCAGCAGAGTGAGAGCTGCATCTTGACACCCTTTCATCTTCCTTTCCTCCCTGCAGACAGCTGAGCATCAGCAGTCATGGCTTTCCAGCTCACAGTTAGTAATTTGCAGCCTCCTGCCTCCAGGGTGTTCAAGCACATCAAACAGACCTCACTGAATTCCTGGGTGACCTCCTCCAGGGCACTGATGTGTCCCATATTTCATTTTCATTTATTTCACTTCCAAACTTAAGCAAACCGAATCAAATTACTGTCATGGTAATTCTGCACATATGTCTCACAGATTAATGCAGTTGAATTTGTCCACTTTAAAGGCTAATTCAGGTTAAATCCCCGGGGCCCCTGTGAAGTAGAACCATCAGTGGTCTCCCACAGAGCCAAGAGACTGGTGTCATTCAGGGAATTGGAGACATAAAAATACCCAGGGTGAGATTAATGTCACTTAATCTCATAAAACCCCTTCCCAGTCCATGCAGAGCAGCGAGGCACAGCTCTGCTGGCCTCCTCTGGACAGGTGCCTTAGCAAGCACCCTGGAGTGCAGAATCAAGGGCAGCTGGACTCTGATGGATATCTAGCACCTTGTGAGATGATTATCCCTCCTTCATGTGGGTCAGTATCCTAAATGTGAAGGAAACGACAGCAATTCTGTGACGTAATGATCAGTGGCAGCTATACTAGCCACTAAGCTAACTGCACTCCAGAAAAATGTCCCAAATAATTATGAAGTGAAAGAGCTCAGCACTGTGAAAGGCAAACTCTCTTGAATGTGGGAGCTGGGCTGATTGAGGTTCACTCAGAATAGCTTGGAATGACTTTAAAAAAAATAGAGTTTCCATCATTTATTTTTATTTCAATCAGTTTTCAAAACTCAGCCCTGCAGCATTACCTGCTGGATACTAGTGGATCACACTCGGTTCCCCTCATCTGCTGTATCACAAGCAAAATTGGGGCTGTATGAACACAAGTGCCATTAGAGATGCCAGGGAGCTCAGCTACCCACAAGGGTTGGCTGGATCCATGCGACACCCACACATTTCTAGAGCACTGAAGGGAAACCAAGTGGGATGTCTTGAAGCTCCACTTGGGGAGAATTACTCCCTTTGCCACCTTATTTCTGAACCTGGGTCCTGTCCTGCCTCAAGTTGCTGTCCTGATGAGCACCCACCTAGACATACCTAGAGCCCTTCCTCAGAAAGCTGCTAGAACTATGTGGTCAGGAAAACATGTCTTTGGGCGAAGAAAGGAAGAAACAGCTCTCCTGGTACCTTTACAGGCCACACAGGGAACCTGTAAGTGCAAACCAAGTACTTAAGATTGTTTCATCAACATCTGAGCCAATCTGATGGCTCCATTTTCCGTGCTGTCCTTCCTCCTGCTCCCTGTTGCTCAATGGCTCTCTCTGCTTTCATCCTGGCTACAGACCCCCTGGTTTCTCCTGCAAGACAGTTCCTAATTGTCCACTCATTTCTGGTGGATGAGTGAGTTAAACTGGCTCAGAGCAGCGCTGCTGTAGTTGGCATAAGGTAGGGACCAGGAACATGGTGGATTGCAGAGGAGGAGATGGGTAAAGGGGACCGATGCCCCCACCCCTTCCCAGCAGCAGTGAGCTGCTGAATGGATTTGGATTGCTATGTGAAATGCCATCGATAGTAAGTGTCTAAACTAGGGTGTATCAACACGTCTGTCCATGTTTTTCTTAGCACCTAGAACATCTGTGCTGAACTGGCCAAGTACTAAAACATCCATAAACCCTCAAAAATCAAAGAAAACAATCCTAGCAATTGTTGGTGCCATCTGTTGTGTCCCTCTGATGCAACCTGGTGTTAACGAAGTTGGAGAGCAGTTTCTGTTTGGAAAGATCCGAATTAACCTTCATGATGTAAGTCATCTTCTTGCCAAGAGATCAGGCTTTTCTTTTCTTCCACGTTTGCTCCTCAACAACTCTTTGGCAACACTTGAACAGGAATTGCAAAGCTACTGAACTGAGTAGCACAACAGCTGCACACGCGACTTGCTGCACAGTGAGCCAGCTCTCCTCTTCCTGTGCTAATTGTGTTAATTGCAGCAGTTCGTTTACCCCCGTGTATGAATGGCATTTTTTGATACGTGAAACAGGTTTACTTTCGCAGAACTGTGGAGCATAGTGAAGCATGTATATGCTTTTGATATGACAGGTGGAATGATCAACTAGTTAACACCCTCTGTATTTGGTCATTAGGTTGATGTTTGGTCAGATTAATTAAGCAAGACATTGCCTAAAATATGCCTGTGCTTTATCCCAAAGCTTACATTTGTATTGCTCCAAGGACTAAGGGAAATGTTGCATTTGCTGTATCACCGTGACACGGCAGATCATCATTTGCTGTGTGAATAATTTGAAAAGATGATATACCATGCTTGCAAATGCCCCAGGGAACTCAAGATCTAGAATCATTCCCATATTGCAGCTGTATAAGCTATTGTTCAGAGAGGATGTACGATGTGTACAGTCACAGTAACATCAACATTGCTACAGGGAGCAGATTTCATCCTTGACCTGTGCGGTAAATCCTGAGATACCTGCACACACTGTTACCAATACCAGAATATAGGATCACAGGACAGGATCACAGGAGAACCGAGCTTGAAAAGGCCCTTCAGCAGTCTCTAGTCTCCCGCTCGGAGGAGGATGAGCCAGGAGTACAGACCAGGTTGCTTAGGGCTTGGTGCAACCAGGTTTTGAAAACCTGTAAGGACAGAGACCGTACAATCTCACTGAGCATCTTGTTTTAATGCTGGATTGTCCTCACCGTGAAAACACTTTTTTTATATCCAGGACTTATAGGGAGCAATATCTCTGAACCCCGGATGGAACTCAACTTCCAAAGCTTTTCTTGTGTCTATCCACTCCACCAGTCACTGATTAGCCAAACTCCCATTGATTTCATTGTACACCGGGCAGAGTAGTCTGGACTGGCAAGTCTGGAGAGCGGGTCTGTGCGTGTGGAGAAGGAGCAGAAATTATATTAGTGCACCCAATACCTGAACTACGTGAAGCCCTGTGAAAGGAAATGCATACCCCATTTCAGCATTGCTGCACCCCAGAATGTCAGGCTATCGTGTTCCTGGAGCTGGTCTATGAGCCAAAACACTGGCGGAGTCCTAAGCTGGTTCCACCTGACCGCAGCAGTGTGGAGAACCTGCTTGTGGCAGGAGGAGGAAAAAATGTCTCTGAAAAGAAGAACTCTGAGTCAAACCCACACTGTTTTGCAAAGCTTCACTGAGCAGCTAACGACACTTGTACTCTTCAGTGCTTTGGGAAACCGTGTTTAGAATAAGAGTCATGAATCAATTAAGTGTTTAAACAGCCTCGCCCCACTGTGGCGGATATCTGGGTGGGTTAATCATAAACATCGGCAGAATCCTTATGGTAGCCAAGCGAAGAAGAGTGGTGTGTCTTGCAGGTGCTGGATGAGTTGCTGAAGGCCAGCTTAACACTGAACAACAGGAAAGATTAGGAGATGGAGGGAAAAAAACCAAGGTAATGTCTCTTCTATTTTTCCTTTTTTTTTTTTTTTTTTTTGGCAGTGAAAATGTAAAACATTCTGCAGTGAGAAAAACGACGTTTAGAAATACTTAAAGACTTAGAATTTTAGCACCGTGGTGCTTGCATAAGGGTTTCATTTGTCAGCAGGTTTTGTAATTATTGATTTTATACTTGAAAAATCGTAGAGGGAAGATCAGTAATTCTATTGAACTGTGAATGGGAGGAGGTGAGTGTCTCTGGCAAGCATGTTTCGTTGTGTCTTTAGGGTTTTCTTTTCCTATCCACTGTCTTTTAGAAGTTCAGTGTCTTTGGGATCACCCTGGTTCACAGTTGGTGTGCATCAACCCAGCAATGTAAGTAAGAGAACAGGAATTGCTCAGAGCCTTGGTAGGGGGATTTGGGGGTCAAATGTACGAGAGTGGTTTCTGTGGCTGCACCACCGGTCTAAAACAATCCGTACCTCTCCCTGTAGTTTGTGAGTCTGCCTTGAATAAGTAGGTCGAAAGAGTATGCTGTATTTCCCAGGGAGAGGTATGTTTGCTTCACTTCACCCAGTGAGAGCTTCTTTTGACTTCAATAGGGTGAACGTAAGGGCAAAATTTGACACTTAAATCTTTTAATGCTCAGATGCAGCAGCTGGAAATGATCTTATTTTTCTGAAATCAATCCAATTCATGAGCAAGGATTAGCTCTAGTTTGTGAGGTGCTCGTTTTTCCTAAGGAAAGGATACTGGCTTTGTGACGGAACAGGACAGAGGGAAGGATGGGTGTTTGTGCCTACGAGTCTGTCCACATGCACATGGACATACCTGTGTTTGTTTGTGTGTTTCTGTATTTCTGTTTACAGTAAGATTATTTAAATAGGATGCCCTGCTTATAGTGTATTTTCTTGTTTCTACTTTCTTTTGCAGTAAAGCTGCAAACAAATTTTGCCCTGGCTGTACTAGACCAAAGCCAGAACTTTTTCATTGATTTTGTTGTGTCTCTCCAGACTCACAGGTGTGGACCTGAGAGGAAAGCTTGGCCAAAGTGCTTACAGGATTTGCCTGAGAATTTACCATAAGTTAGTCCATATAAACAGTAAATAAGTGGTAGAGTGGTTAAATTAATTTCACATAGTGAAAAATTTTTAATTTGTACCTGCTCTAAATTCTAGGACAACTGCACATATTTTTGTGCAGTATTTTGCTTCCTTCATTGGAAAAATCTAAGCAAATGTACCTGAAACTAATCTGGCAATAGCTCTGTTACGATTTAGATGAACTTTTCTATTCCTTCTGCCAAAATGGATTTGTTTTGCTGAACAAGGGTTTGGAGTCCAAGTTGTTTATTGTTCTGTGGGTCTGATCCTGCAGACATCAGAAATCTTTGTCAGACGCCTGGGGTGCAGAACTCTTCTCCATCGGGTTAGTCCGTGCATCTGACTGTTCCCGGGCTCAGGGCTTTTAAAATTGACTCTGACCAGTTTATTGACCCTAAGCAGTTTATTGGCTTTGGTAAGTGGCAGTAGTTAGTTTTTCATGGATTAGATAGATCCCACTGCAGTTGATGTAGTTGATTTTTAAGAAACCACAGTCATAACAACGCAAGCGTCGTAAACAAGCAGAGCTAAAGCACTTGGGAAGTTGAATTATTCACTGGAAAAATGTGAAATAGCACAATGACATGAATCCAATTTAAAAAATATGAATACAGATTTTTTTTGTGGGTCCTCTGCTTAGATTGCTCTTCCTGACATGTTTACTTTGAGGATGGTGAATGATTTAGTATTCCATTCAGTCCGTTTTGTTATGTACCGCTATTGTACCTTCAGAAGTGAACCTGGTTTCTATGGGTAGTAAGGAAATATGGGTAATATTAGAGCTGATGTTCCATTTATTGCTTCTGATTTTATCTCAGATATTCTGGGATAGCTCTAGAGAAATAAGTACGAGGAGTTAATCCACTAAAAATAACTGATGTGGCTTCAGCTATTTCTTAAGGTGTAAATGACTGATTTTTATAAAATGCACAATTATTACAAAGGAGACCAAAAATCATGGTACAGTTGAAAACGGCGCAGTTATTCCCACTTCTGTATATCACTTTGCCATCCCATAGTTTGAGTTCTTTGAGGCTGCTGGCATGCAGCTGTCTTGTGTGCAACACTGGAGAGAAACCCACATCACAGGGCAGCTTGGGCTGGGGCAGGCACGAGGAGCTTTCCAGGAAAACCACCACACAGCCTGCAGCTGGGAAGGGCTTGGGCCTTTCCTTGGCAGTTCCGAGTGGCTGCAAGAAGCATCCGACTGTGCTGACACTGCTTTGGAGGAGGGTTTGGGTTTCCCTGTAAGCACCCAGGGAACTCTAATCCCTCCTTTCTCTGCCCTGTGCCATGGATTATCATCCGTACCACTGCTGAGGGAAAGGCAGAAGAATGCCCTCATGAGCTCGCTGGGGAGAACTTTGCTCTCGTCAACTCTTTGCCTAATGGCACAATCTAACTCTTTCAAGTGAGCGTGAAACCAGCATCTGCTGGGGCTCTGAGGCACCGGTCTTTAGCTGGATCTTGATGGTTTGGCGTCTTGGGGCTCCACTGGTCAGTGTTGTAGGCTGATCTCTCCTGACTTGGTTGGCGATGTCCAAGCATGGAATTTGGACGTGGCAGTGCCTGCATGCCTGCACTCTGGATCGAGCCAGCACATCCCCAGCTCCCACGTGTAGAAGTCCTGGCACATGAAAAATTGAGAGCTTGGATTTAGAACTCTGATTATTCAGCCGCTGCTCAAGATGCCCTTAATTCCCAGCAAGCCGTGAGCTATGGACACAAGTTCTGCTTGCTGGAAAAGGCAAAATCCAGCTTGAAGGTTGTACGACCTGTCTCTGTAGAAGCAGCTCCTGGTGTTAAGCCTGTAAACTGAGCTGGAAACCTCCTGCTGCTGGTTTTGCACTTAGATGGTGTGGTGGCTTAAGAGGCCTAGAAAGTGCTTTCCCCCAAGAAACAAATCAACAAAAAAATCACTGGTACTTTGAAGAACTTTGAGCAAGTATCTCCAGAACACATGTTGCCTCAAGGGTGCATTAATTGCAGCCTTCTTCCCCATTCCTTGTTACATGTCTTGAATGCTGTTTCCTGGCATTTTCATGGGTCAGGGTGAGGTACAGGATCTGGAGAGCAAGCCTGTGCCTCCAGCAGGTGACCTGGGACGTCTGGGTCAGCAAGGTTCTGGCTTCACTCTCTGCAGGTGGGGACAGCTGCCCTGGGAGAAGGGGATCTCCTCCAGTCCACCTTCCCCTCAGGAATGTAGGAAATCATCTGTGACCTGCTGTGACCACCAGCAGCTTGCTGCACATGCAGTGGCAGTGAAACACTGGGACATCCCCTGCCAGTGGTAATCTACTGCTCTTTGAGTCAAGTCACTCCTCTTTTTCCTGACTCCCTCTTACTTCTTTATTGCTAATTTTTTTTCATTTTATTGCCTTCTTATTGTTCATCGAGGAGCTACTGTAAAAGCTCTGGGAGGCTGGCGTTCAGGTCTTGTTCCTAAAGCTGCTAACAGTATCACTGAGTAACTTCACCTGATCAAGATGAACTGCAGGTATAGAAAAAGTGTCTGATGGTGAGGTCGTTGGAACGACCTTGGAAAGCATGGATGGACTCCGGAGTGTCACGGCAGCCTTGGGTCCTGCCTGCAATGCCCAGGCTGCCCACATCTTGCTGAGCTGGTTCTGATGCAGCTTCTCCCCATTGTCCCTTTCTGTTGTAGTTTATGTCACTTGTACCAATGTTTGCGTCTCCCTTACACTCTATTACAAGCTCCTCACGGGACACGACTCGCGCCTTTTCATCCGCGAAGGGTGCCTGGAACGACCCGACAGGGCTTCGAAGAGGCACCACCAGGTGGCATTGGAGGACAAGAGCACTGGTGGCAGAGACCTGCTCTGCACTGCCGCTCCAGCCGGCACCGGGACCCCTCCCTTTGGAACGGGGGGATCTGCCGACTCCCACCGGGAGTGGGACACATCCTGCACCTCTGTCCCCGCTTCACCAAGCCACGGAGATGCTGACATCCAGCTAAAGCCCCGAGGTAGAGTTAAAACGCGCATTAGTGAGCAGGTGAGCTGTGTTCCGTGGAGGTGGGAGCGCCGTGGGCAGCGGAACCCTTACCTTCGGGCTCCTCACGGGAGATCTCCTGGGTTTTGCACAGTTTTTTTTTCCTTTTTCCTTCAAACACTGTGGATAATCTCTCTGTACCTGAAATCTCTGTCTCATTAAGAAAGTTCGATGTATCTTTTTTAGCTGTTTCAACACCTTTTTGCTCAGGCTTGCCACATGGGGGTGGGATTAATCTGGGCGAATGCAGGCTCTCAGGGTGTCTGGACTCCCCTCCCAGCTGATGGGGAGCAATGGACACGTCTGGTGCCTGGTTCCAACGGATGCATTCCTGAAGTCTACTCGATACTGATGACCTGGGGTGGCTGGCTGGGATGTAGCCGCCTGCCTCTAGATGTCTGAAGTTAGGTGAGATGAATCTGTCACTGGCATCTAGTTGTGTGCCAACAGCTCACACTCAAACCCCATCCTGTGACTATGGTGGGTATTAGGGTCTTTATCCTCTCATGCTTTCTGATGAAGGTAGTGGCTGGGTGGCTGAGCTGGATCCAGCTGGTGTAAGTGGGGAAGCTGTCAGAGAGACTGTGCTCGTTGACACCGGCTTAGCATCTGGCCTAAATTTCTTTTTTAATGTTGATCCATATTTCCTGCTTTATTTTCTTGTGAAAGTCACCCTGAAAGTCTTGTTTCCTGGGATTTTTTTTTTAAGCTGCACCTTTTGTAAATATCAAAATTGAAGCAAAGTGTGTTTTTCATGCTAGCTCTTTACTCTTACTGCCCTCTGAGGAGATGAGGTGGATTTTCTGTGTGTTTTACAGAATTTCTGGAGAGCTTTTCAGTGACGTGGGATGTCTTAAAGTTTGGTGTTTCTGGCGGTGCAGGCTGGAGCCGGGCAAAAAGCCTGGAAGAACCATTACCGAGCCTGCCCATGCAGACTGAGGCTGAGACATGCATGCTGTGCCTGATCAGCAGTCACGCTGGGCTTCTATAATCTTCCAAAATAGGAGATAATTTGATTGAACTGAATTGAACCTGCAACAACAGACATTTACTTGGCAAAATGCTAAAATTTTACTTGGTAAAATCACTTGACATTTCCTGCCGTTAATGATCTGTACTGATACGAGGCAACTCAATTGAGTCTGAACCTTGTTCTCCTCGGTGGTGTCTATTCCAAGATGTAGCTTGGGGCTTTGGCTGGCTCTAAAAAAATTATTTCAGCCAGCACCGTCAGAAATGCTGCTCTGGTAGAAGTGGCTAAAAAAAAAGCACATCCCTTGCAATGGACTCCATAGGTGGAAAACTACTAGGCTTTGGTGTGTCCCAGCTGAAGGCAAAGGGATCCAAAAGTCTGCTGTGCATTGTGGCTCCCTCCAAGACACAGATGTTGTAGCATGGCCTCTCCACCGAGAGCAAGCAGCTGTTTTGCTTCTCCAAGAGTGTCTCACGGTGCTCCAGCTAATGTTCATTCCTACGGAGGATTTGCCAGTGGCAGGGAGTTCTAGAAGATAAAAAGGAGACTTGCTGTAATGCATTGCTTGCAACAAAAATCAGTAATCCTTTCTAAAGCCGAAGGCAACTTTCACGTCTCACCTTTTTTCGCATGCCGTAACTATGTCCCAAATAATCCTGCCTTTTGGGCAAGCAGATAGGAACAAGGTATGGCTTATAGCCTCGTCTCTGTAGGAACATTGACTCTCCTGTTCCTTGACTTCGACATCTTTAAAAATGACTCTGTGCTTGCCCTTGCAAAGCTCTCCAAAATCTTCAGAAGAAGGGATTTCTAGTTAATGTGGGATAGATATTTCTGCTGCATTACTGAGGAATACATTTGAAATAAAAAAAAGGAAGTGTCTTCTGAAAAGGGCTTATCACAGCAGAAAGGCAATGGGAGGCTGAGTTGGATTATTCTGATTAACTTTAGGTATTATACAGAATCTAGGCTGCTTATTGTCACGGAGGGAAGTATTCCTCCTGAAAAGAATTCACGTAATTCCAGATAAGCCTTTGCTGTTAAATGTTGTCTGGAGGAGCCTGTCTCTCTCCACTGGTCTGCTAGGAGGGTCCTATTCACTACAGCTCAGCAGCTCTGTTAGGGACTACGGCACAAGAAAAAGCAAATCAATTGTGCTAGGGAAGAAATGTTTTTGAAATCATGGATATGGAAAATTACTTTAGTGATATAATTGCTTTCCCACTTAAGTAATATGAATCCCTCAGCAAGTTTGCAGAAGACACTAAGCTGAGCGGTGCAGCTAATTCACTTGAGGGAGCCGATGCCATCCAGAGGAACCTTGACAGGCTTGAGGAGTGGGCCCATGAAGATCAACAAGGAGAATTGCAAGGTCCTGCACCTGGGCTGGGGCAATCCCCAATATCAATACAGGCTGAGGAATGAAAGGATTGAGAGCAGTGCTGTGGAGAAAGGCTTAGGGATATTGGAGGATGAGAAACTGGACATGAGCCGGTAATGTATGCCTGCAGCCCGGAAAGTCAGTCTTGTCCTAGCTGCATAAAAAGAAGTGTGGGCAGAAGGTGATTCCCCCTCTACTGTACTCTTATAAGACCCCACCTGGAGTCTTTTGTCACCACTGCATCCAGCTCTAGGGTCCCCAGCATGGGAAAGACATGGACCTGTTGGAGAACGTCCAGAGTAGGATTACAAGAGTGATCAGAGGGCTGGGACATCTAGCCTACGAAGAAAAGCTGAGCGAGTTTGGGTTCAGCCTGCAGAAGAGAAGGCTCCAGGGAGACCTTAAGGTGATATAAAGGGCACTTATAAGAAAGACAGACTTTTTACCAGGGCCTGTAGTGACAGGACAAGGGGCAACAGTTTTAAACTGAAAGATGGTAGGTTTAGATTGGACATAAGGAAGAAATTTTTTATGATGAGGGTGGTGAGATACCACCCAGAGAAGTTGCTCAGAGAAGCTGTAGTTGCCCCATCACTGGAAATGTTCAAGATCAGGTTGGACGGGACGTTGAGCAACTTGTTCTAGTGGAAGGTGTCCATGCCCATGGCAGTGGGGTTGGGCTTGATGATTTTCAAAGGTCCTTTCCAACCCAACCCAATCTATGATTCTGTAATTCTATGAATAGGATATTAATTATTTCTCTGTATATTTATACAGAAAGGGGAATACTAGTCATTCCTCCAACAATCTTTCATCATACAATAACCTGTATCTTATCTCATGTTTGTTTTCTTTTCTTCTTTATTAAATAGTCCCAGTAAAATACAAATGAAATTTGAAGCACAAGGGTTGCAGACTCGATCTTCCACAAGAAGGTTCATTTTGAATTTTTCTGTGGAGACAGGCTCCTCGCCTGTCAGGGGTTTTTGACCGGCCATTTCCATCTCTGAGAATAACAATGTTTGAGGCAATTGCTGCAGCTTGGCTGCTTCCAAACACCTTAAGAAATACCCAGTAGCTGAAAGTGCTTGGTTCAACCAAATCTGCTTATTGTTGATAACGTGTGAATCATACCCCAATCAGCAAACTCCTTCGAGTCACACCCTGTAGAGGCAGGATGCTCTCAGAAACGTTGATGAGAAGCAAATATTGAGACATAAAGATGTTTATTTTAGACACTAGTAGCGGTCTAGTCATTTTATAAAACCTTTGTTTCAAGATCTTCCCTCCAACTTCGGTAAAATGAAGGAGCAATATTGATGAATGATGTTATGTTGATGGCTATGATAAAAGTGGAGAGAGGAGATGTTTGTCTGGAAACTTTCAGGCCTTCTCCTCTGAAAGATACAGCTGGCTTTGAATGAAAGGGTGATTTCTTGGAAAATCTGTGCTGGCTGCACACTTTTTTTTTAGCAGGTTTTAATTTCTGGTTGAAAATGAAAACTGAATTGCTGCAGCACCAATGGAGACTGTTTTCCAGTTCAGTTTAAATGCATTTGACAGCATCAGCATGAAGCATGCATGCCTGTGGCTGGCCATTGCTACCTCCCTCATTGGCCCCTCCAGCCGGTCACTTGATGCTGAGTGGCAGCAGCCCCGTGTCCTGCTTGTAGCCCTTGGAAGCTCCTTGGGCTTTGGCTTGGGCAATAACCTAATGCTCTACAAAAAATTGTTCAAGGTGATATTTTTTTCTCTCTCTCATGACTAGTTTAGGACTGGAGAAGGAAAGAATTTATTTGGCCTGGCAGGGTACAGGCTATCCAGAGTGAAAATCAAAGCACCCTGCAATGATTGCTGTCAGAACTTGGACACAGTTACTGTACCAGCTATTTCAGAAAATGCTCAGGTTAAACCTGATATACACAGAAAGGCTGAAGGCAGCAGCTGCTCTTCTGCCTGTCAAAAGATATACGGCTGTTATGAAGATAATTCTCTAAAGTCATACTGAAGATTAATTTGAAAGCAGAACAGGAGGTTATTCTGGAATATACAGACTGCTAAGCTCTAGCATTTCACAGCCCCACTGAGCCAGAAATAAATGAATTCTTGGCACTTTAAGAGAAGTGGGATATTCAGCTTGTTTCAAGAAATGTCAGACACACCTGCCACTAGCCTTTTCATCAAGGAGCATCTTTTACATCCTTCTACGACTGTCTTGTTACGTGTTCAGGTTGGGACTGAAGTAGGCACAATGAGAGCAGATTCATGATGGAAGGATAGATTTAGGAAAGGAAAGAGATCCAATGCCACTGCTGTAGGTTCACAGGGATGTAGGAAGTGAAGTCGTATTGTCAGCACATGGGCAATGCAAAAATCATGACTTCAGTCTCATACAGAGGCAGCTGTAAATAGAGAAATACATTATGTGCTCAAGAATTGGTGGTTGCTTTTGGTAAAACTCTGGGAGGACAACCTACCTCCCTTATGCTCCACATCTGCCCATCAGGGTCCTTGCGTGTGCCCAACGGATCTTTTGTTGCTGGACCTCTGTACTTGTCTTGGTAAGGTGAGCTACGATCTTTCTGAGGTTGGAAATAAAAGCCAGGCTCTCTGTCAGGTGGAGTGACTTCTGAGCTGCTTTGTGCTCAGACTCCTTTTTGTGCCTGGAAACCAGCCTGCTTGGACTCCTGAACAGTGTTTAAACTTCAGGACTGCTTGGCAGAGAATCTCAGCATGTGTGTGATGAGCTTAGGTGCTGAGCACTTCCCACAGCAAACACTCTGGTTTTATTCCTGTGCCAGAAAGGATTTGAGATTCATAATTCTGAACAGCCAATGGTTAGGTTCCAGTGCAAACAACATGCTGATATAACAGAAGCATCTTTGCAAATCTCACTGCTTAATTGGCATTCACCGAATATTTGACGTTATCAGTGGAGAGTGATGAGCCAGCCGGCAGTTTGGGGGTCACACTGGTGGCTGTTGTTTTGGGCCGTGAGTCCTAGTAACTGTGTTGAGCAGCAGGTAGAGCCTTTCCCCATCAAGGCACAGGATAAGTCATGGCTCTGCCTTTGGGACAGGGAGGGTTTAGTACAAAATAGGGCATTCCTAAGGATGGTTCCTGTCCACGGCCCAGGCAGCCTTCGGTGTCTAGGAACAGGTATATGGGGAAGGGAGTGAGAGCTGCCTTGACAAGAGGCTAACTTCTGACTTGGGGCTGATCCTACGATCATGGCCAAACCCTACGTATTGTTGTGTGCTGAGTTCACCCAGATGGGGCTTGTTATTCCTCTCCTCTTCTAGATCCACAGCAATTTGCTGACAAATCTTGCCAGCGGTGTTTGGAAAGTTGAAGATTAAGTATACTGAGAGTACCCTTGGGGGGAAGTAGGATGCACAGCTGAGCTGCAAAACATGAACTTGAATGCTGAGATGTGGCACCTACTGTGAAGGGTTGAACCGCTGCCTGTGGTCGGAAATGGTTCCTGTCCAGAGCGGAGGCCCGGGCTTGTTTCTACACCCACAGGACCCTAGGTGAGGTATGAGCACTGACTCTAGGCTGGTTATAAACCCCTCCTGGCTGACCTGGCAATGAGGCTTCTCTCTGCATTGCCAGCTGAGCAGGTTTCTTTTGCAGACCAGCACAGACCCAAGCCTTCATTTCTTCTGCAGATATAGGAGATTTTTATGACATTGCAGCAGTAGAACCAAACGCATTAGCAGGGATCTGAGCCACTTTATGCCGCCTGAGCCACGCTGCAGCACCCGCTGTACAAGCAGGTAGGTGGAAGGGGAAGCAGGGACGCAGAGACCTGCCAGCAGCTGCTCCGCTGCCTTGAGGCAAAGTTGGGATTACAATTCAGGGTTCCCAAGTACCACCCACTCTGCACTTCAGTATGTTTTTCTCTTCCTAAAATAAAAATTTCTAGTAAAGCAAGTGCAAAAAGATTAAGCTAGAGATATCACAAAGTTGAGGTCTCCCTGGGTGAAGCACTGAATATAGTACTTTACTTCCACAAAATATTTATTTTAATTCACAAATTTGAAATATTTATTTTCCTTTACATGAAAGCATCCAACAGTTCAATATTCGGGAAGAAATACACTCCCTGAGGGTAACCCAACAGCATTGCCCCTCACCAGCCAGGTCCTGCAGAGGTCGGCAGGTTCTGGCTCTCCATTTCTGGCTGACCACCCTGCAACATGCTCTCTGAAGCTGCAGGAAGCATTGGGAAAATGTTCCTGCTATGGCCCTGTACAGATGTTTCCACATCTGCACTTCTCTTGACTTAGGATCAGCTCTGCAGCATTGAGGGAAGTCAATTCCTGCTTTTTGTACTTGGCTCTTCTATTCAGCTGGATCATTAGCTAGATGTGTCTGCATACCTTTTAACACATGGATTCTTCCCTTACAAGTTACAGTAACCCCATTAGTAGGGCCACCCAGTCACTGAGATAACACACTTCGCAGTTTTTCTAACCAAGTATCACTTTCTCTCAAATAAGGTTGTTCCAATGCTTTGAGGACTTCCTGGAAGCAGACAATTTATGGTTCATGTTCATGACAAGAACCATATGTTCATGACATACAACAAAACAAATTAGTTCCTTTTTATAGCTGCTTGCATTTGGCAGCAACATGCCCAGTTTGGGACCCTTTAGAATTATAGAATGGTTTGAGCTGGAAAGGACCTGTAAAGGTCATCTAGTCCAACACCCCTGCAGTGAGCAGGGACATCTGCAACTAGAGCAGGTTGTTCAGAGCCCCATCCGATGCGACCTGGAATGTTTCCAGGGATGGAGCATCTACCACCTCTCTGGGCAACCCGTTCCTGTGGCTCAGTGGAGCAAAAGGCACTGTGTCCCTCAGGGTTTCAAAAGTGATTGAGAACAATATTCTGCATCCTTTAGAGAAACCAAAACCAAACCAGTAAGTGCCTATGGTAGTTGCATGGAACCATTTTGTTCAAGCCTTACATGCACTGGCCCATCTGTAGAAAACTGGTTTCAATCAGAGCATTTCTCAAATAACTCTGAAGTCTCCTGATGCACTTCCCATGGGACAGGTAAATGTTTTAAATCCATTAACTGAACAGACCACCAAAAGCTACGTAACTTTATGGGTGTGGCAGGAATGAGGCTGGAAATAGATTCTGGATCTTGACTTTCTTCATACCCATTTCCTTCCACTGGAAGCCTGGTTTAGCCCTCGACTGGTCTACTTTTTTATGAGAGAAGAGGGGCTGAGTCATGTTTTTAGCATATTGACTATTGAAAACCTCCCCTTAGGTAAGCTTTCTATTTCTTTACACTCCTAAACATTGAACAGCTGGGTGCTGGGCACAGCCCCCACCTTGCTTTATCAGGCAGCTCAGAGAAACCCTCCCTTTGTCAATACAAGGGAGTTTCCGTTCAGCCTCAACTCATAGATGGAAACCCCAGCAGCTTCTGTTCCCCTGTTGCTGTGGCACAGAGCAGTTCACCGGACAGAGGGGTTTCTGCCCTGGGCCGCCTTGCACAGCAAGTACAAAGGCATTGGCACTGTTGCCGGTGGCCTGATGCTCACAGCCCGGTGTGAGGGGTGTTTCTGCTGCACAGCAATGAGAGATGCAAAACGCAGCTGGCCTTTGAGCATGGCAGAAAAAAAGAGTTTAACAAGTATTACTGGGGATGGATTTACTGGGGGGGGGGTGGATGAAAAGAGGCAGGGCACAGGAAAATGTTGCCGACCAGGCCGTGATTTGTGATGTGTTTTGTGATCTGTGATGGATGACTGGTGAAGGCAGGGTACCCATGGGGCTGTTTGCTGCCACTTTCCTGTGTTAACGCCACAGCTAGAAGCAGTCCCCTTTATTTTACACTGAGTCCAATAGGATGCTGCTAACCACCTGCTGAAGAAAGCTTCAGCTTTGGCTCCCTGAAGCTTGTTATCCTGACCCTGGACACTGTGCCCCTCAGCCAGCATTTACTCAGAGCCACAGCAATAGCCAGTATTGTTCTGGTGACATTTTTCACTGCCCTTGATACGATGGCAGGTAGAGGCCAGGACCTCACTGTGTTTGGGCCAGGATATGTGCACAGACAGTCTCTGTCCTGAAGAGCTTTTAGCTTCACTAGCAAAGACAAACAAAGGGTGAGGGGAAAGGAAGTATCAGTGCAATGGTCATACAGGTAGGAAACATCACATAGTCTGAGTTCAGTAACTCAGCATGTGTCTTCTACATAACAGCCATGACTTTTAAAATGATTAATAATAAATGGAAAAGGTAGTTCCCGGGACGAGACTCTCCACTGTACTAGGTGCTCTGAAAACATGGATGGATTATTTCAGCGTATGGATAGGCACATATGTGGAGTCTGCTTCTGCTCTGCTTGTTACACAGCAGCTCTGAAAACGTGAACTTTGGGAAGCATGAGCAGAAGCTGCAGCTGGAATGTGGTCATTGCCAGCAATAAGAACAGGAGATACTACCCTCACTGCCTTTCCTTGCTGTTACATCACTTAAAGCGGGACTTTTCCTCCATTGCCAAGTCCTGCCAGTCTGGAGACACACGGACTGAGTACCAGTGTACACATCGACGTCCACATCTTTCAGCAGTTAACCTCCTCTAAAAAAGCCCGGTAGGCAGCTCAAGGCAGGCACCCCATGTGGCCTGGGGGCTGATTTTCACCTATTTGCACGCTGAATCTTAACAGTTCAAGTCTGTAAGCCTGAAAACATTTCCTGTACAAAATGAAGCCGTCAAGACACACATACTCTCTACTTTATCCTTCCCAATGACGTATCTCCTCTTTTAATCAAGACCTGTTTTTGTTACTGTCTCAGAAAAGAAAAGGAAAAGGGAAAAGGAAAGGGTTGAGTACCAATTAGGTCAGAGCAACTGCTGAGAGGTCACCTCAGCTTCTGCTGTTTGAGTGTTAATTGGGTGCTCAGTGGAGAGCCACTGTTTCCAGCTGAACAAAGAGGTGTTTGCTGGCTTGTTTCAGGTCTTACAAGCAGCTTTGTGCAGATGGGAAGGAAGCTAGTTGGGACCTGGATGGTGAAGGTGGCTTGCAGCCTGGCAAGGAGGCTCTCAGCCTTTGCAAGGACAGTTTGGCTGCCTGTCAGGATGCTGGTGAGCAAAACTGATCATCAGCCACTGGTGGGTACTCAGGAGCCCAGGACTCTCTCTCCCCAACAGCCTTTTTCTGCAGAGCTGCCAGTTGGGTTTATTCGGTAGCAAATTATAAGGCACGGTGGTGAAACTGTTCTGTGTTGGTAATGCATCGTTTCTGAATTCAGCCCTCCAAAGTGGTGGGGTTGGAAGCCATGACATGAAATGTTTGATGTTTTCTTCTTTTTTTTTTTCCTCTTCCCCTGCTATGTTATCAGGCTGTGAACAACCCTCCACTGAGAGGGCTTGCTGGCTGCTCATGGTGTTTAGGATTCCATCTAGAAACAGAGTGTGTTAAAACCCAGCTTTAGTGAATGTGCTTTGAAGGGGCAGTGTTGTGTGGCACGTCCCAAGGGACCGCAGTGCTCTGCTGCTAGCCAAGTCTGCCGGACTAGAGGTGCTATTACGCATGTTGCTATACCCTTCCTTAGTGTAGGTCATGCTTTTCACTGAGGAACTTATTAAGCCTTTTAAGGGAATTAGATAGCTAAAGGAACGGTAACTGCCCGGGGCATAGGCACATCATCACCCAAACCTAAGGCAGGTGCTGCTGGTGATTTCTGTTATTGTTATTATTTTTTATGGTGCCTTGTTTGTGTTAGGAAGATTAGAGAAGGTAAGAAAAGAAATTGAAGAAAAGCACCCCCAGAAAAAGCCAGAGTAAGAACTTGGGGCTAACTGCAAACTTTAGGAAGGGGAATAAAAAAAAAAATTCCTGCTCCAGCGGAGAAAAGGGAATTCTGCACATGCTTTTTAAAGATATAGGATGGTATGAGATACCTGATTTAATTACCATTTCTCCTCCTAGCAGAGCTTTGCCCAGCTGCTCAAGTCAAACGAGTTTGATCAGTGATGATGACGGCCAGGGCAGCTTCTGGACAGCTAAGCTGGAAGCCTGTACTTGGTTGAACCAAGGCAGTGCAAATAAGCCTGACCTGCAGAGGCAGCTGTCTCCCGAAAGTCACCCAAAAGAAACAAAAGGGTGTAGAATTTTGAAGCTGGCTGATCACTTGGGTTAGGCTGCCTAACATCGTTTCGTTTCTCTGCTGCATTTCTCACTCCAGTAAAACCGCTGGTGCCTCACATGCTATGGGCACTTCATCACAGCAGGGAACTTAATTCTACATCTTGGGAAGAATGAATCACCTTCCACTCTGCTGGGGTCCAAATAACAAGCCTCAAAGGCGTCCTTAAAGAAGCGTTCAACCTCATGGTAATAGACTATCCTCTGTATAGGTCAGTTCCCATCAGAAAAGGTTAAGAGCAGTATGAAAACGGTCTTGTGGGAGGTGCAGAAATAAAAGAGGTCTTGTGCCTCTGTAACCGGTTCTCAGCAAGGACTGGGGTATGCCCAGGAGGAAAGGGCAAGGAAGTAGCTGCACATACGAGACTGGAGGCAAGAGTTGTGGGTAATGTGAAAGTTTGCTCACTAAAAATAACACATATTGAGCCTTTTACCCGGGGAGATGGGAGGTGTAGAAGGGGCAACAACAATCTAGAGCCCTGTGTATTGGGCTGCAATAGAGAGAAGTCAGATAAGTTACGGGTGGAAAAAGGGAGAAAATAGAGAAAAAGAATAATAACTGGGCATAAATACATGAATACTTAAAATAGGCCTGTTTTACCTCAGGGTGTTTGCTTAACCTGTCTGAAATCTAGACCTTTTCAAGGTGTCTCGGTGGGTGTGAAAATCTCAGTGTCCTTTTAGCTTGGAGTTGTTGCTCGAGGGCAGTGTGTGGCTCACTGGCCTGTTCCCCCAGGTCTCTGCAGAGCAAGAGGACTTAATGTTTGTACAGGGAGAAGTCTTTGTTCTTGTTCAGTGTTTACCAGCTTGACTAACCAGGCACCGCATTTGCTACCAGCAAGTAGAAAACCTAAATGCAAATATGAGCTCTGAGAGCATGTTCACAATGTAAAAGGCAGCAACTGGAAGAAAAACAGCAGGATGGAGCCCTCAGCAGTGGCACCTCAGGCCCACAGGTACGTCTAATACCCTCAGGAAATTCTTCCAAAGTCAGGGTTAAATTCAGTTAAGTACATTTAAAGACTCCTTCTTGAAGTAAAAGACAATAAGCAAGTCCTTGAATGCTTGTTCAACTGCTGCCGGCAGATGTGGTTATTCTTGCTGGTATTGATCTATTCCATACCGCCTTGTGCTTTCTTTAATCCTTTCTACCTGCACGAAGTCAAGGGAAGGCTTTCTGAGACCGGCAGGTGATGGCTCAAGCTCCTTGTGGAGGGAGGAAAGAACTCTAAGAGGTGCAGGAACAGGAGAAGTTAACCGCCGGTGTGTAATAATGGCATTCTTGATTTCGTAGGCATATGTCAGTATTTAGTAGACGTTACCCAGCTCTAGTGCATTGACATAAGAAAAGCTGTCAAATATAACCACTAATTTGCATCTGTCCAGGATGTGGCTTCTTTGGTCTCATGACTCATGACATATAAGGATGCTAAATGTGTTGATAAAAAGTCATTGCTTTTCTGCAGAAAGGACAGGATTTGAAAGAACCAAGGCTGTATGTGCCTGGGTAAAAGGCCGGTGTTTGCAGAGGTCCCGTGCTGTGGTGCCCCTGTCTCTGAAGGCTTCTCAGAGCGTTGGGGTTTTAGATTGTTTGTGGCAGAACTGTGCATAATTCAACATTTCAAATTATAGGTTGTTCAGAATGTGTTTGAATGTATCTGGTATTTCTTCTTCCAGGCCATCTTTTAGTCATCCTGCGTATAACAGCATCTGGGGAAATAATATTTTTTTAATTAAAATGCTAATAACATGGCAGCAACTAGGGCAAACCATAAGGTGTCCTTCACCCTGGTTTCTGCCTCCCAAGAGGAGCCAAGGGTGGATACCTGGGAAACGAGTCTGTGAAACAGGTATGAGCAAGTGATCCTGCCCTTAGCAGTTCTGTGCAGTTAGGGAGTTTATGAGCTGGAAGGATATGGGACCCTCCCGCCACAAACGCCAGAAATTTTCCTGACGTCTCTTTGAATTCTTTGGTCTTAACAACCTTTCTTGCAACGTGTCTTATGATTTATGTGTCTCACTGAAGAACACTTTTGCTCATTTGTTTTAAACTCGATGCCTGATAACATCATGGAATACTCTCGCTTTGTGGTCTGGGACTGAAACTGAGAAACTCCTTCTCTATTCGTCTCTCCACGTCACTCATTACTCTCTAGCTCACTCCTGAACACCACTTCAGCTGCAGTTGTACAATACAGTAAGTCCCAGTACCTCTCAATAACGTGGAGATCACGTGAGGCTGTGCCAATTTGGGATGAACTCGCCTGCTTATCCAAGTGTGTTCCAAGAACGGATTACTTTTTCACTATCAGGCTTTATGCTGGATTAGGTATCATTCTGGCAAAAGCTCGCGTTGTGTGCTTTGATCATTCTGACAAAAACGTGACAAAGAACTCATACCTGATTCAAATCTAGCACGACTGCCAGGTGAGCCAGCCACGCACAGATCCGGTATTGATCATCAGGGAACCACCAGATCATGAGAAATACCCGATGAGGTCCCATCCAGTATCCATCTGGTACGGTGGTGCTCTGTCTCCAGCAGTGGCAAAAGGAGGTGATATTCAGGGAGAGCACACGAGCCTGGCCTCTTTCTGTGGTCCATTCTCCCCAGAAGGTTTTTATAATGAACATTAATGGTTACATCCCTGTGTAGCTCATTTAGCATTTTTAGACCTGTTTCGTCAAGTGCATCCTCATTCTAGTGTGGTGGGTTTTGCTGAGTAACAAGCAGCTCTAATTTCACCTTACTCACCAGCTTAAACTTATAAACTCTGATTCTATTCCCACTTAGTCTTCCCTTCTCCAAAGAAGAGTCCCAACTGTTTCAACCTCTCATTAGGCAGCTTCTTCCACCCTCTTTCTGTGCCTCCTCTAACCCCGTTATCTTCTTGAGATGTGGAGATCAAAGCTGCATGCACTATCCAAGTTGTCAACATGAATTATTCTGTGGTCCCATCTCATGATCTTGTGTGGGTTCACCGATGCTTTAGAGGCATAATGTCACTCAATGCTGTTTTCCAAATATCCACCCTGATGACACCCAGCACTGTGGTGGCTTTTGTTTTTACTGTTGCTGCGCACTGAGTTCCTGACTTCAGAGATCACCAGCGATGACTGCATGACCATCTCCTTGAGTTTGACTCTGAGAGCTTCTCAGGCATGCCTGGTTATTTTTATGTCACTGCACCACCTCAGAAACACAGGCTGTCCTCTCTTTTCCAGGCTGAATGGACTCTGCCAGGAGCCGTTGCCCTCCTGATCCCGCTTAGCAGCATTTTCTGCACAATGCCCAGTTTTGAGTTCCTACTGAGAGGGGCAATCAGAGCAGCAATCAGTAGCCAAAATGCAGTGGGTTAGTGGCATGTGATGTTCCCTGTCATATTTTTGTCTTATTTCTTACACTTCCTAATGGCTGATTTCAGTTTTTGACCGCTGCAGTGCAGTACTGAAATTTTACAGAGAATTATCCACACAGACAAGAATTTCTTTCCGGAGTTGTAATGGCTAATTTAGAGCCTGTTCTTGAATGTGCAGTTAGTGTATAACTAACATTGATTGGTTTATTTTTTGTATCAATGAGATAGTAGTAGTTGAGACAAGACATATCACATCATAGTGTCACCTAGATGTGAAAACCCCCTGCTTCTGAGATGATACCTGTGTGCACCACAGCTGGATTTTACCTAGCGGCTTGTCATGCAGCATCGCGCCGTCTCCTTGAGGAGCTGAAACTTTTCAACTGCAAATCCTTGGACCTGTCCAAACAGCAGAACCAGTGGGCAATCAGGAAAAATGGAAACACATGAAGACAGCTAGTGAGAGCTCCATATGTCCAAGAACATAGAAGCTATTTTGTTCAGTCCTCTGTGACAATTGAGTGTAATGCAATACATTCCTTCCCTGAGACTTCATTTATTATCACAAATGACACACTAGCTCAATAAAAAAATGTTTCCGAATTAACCAATTATGCTTGCATTATAGTTTTAGATTGATTAGGCTTTTCATTTTGAAGCCACGTTTTTGTATTGTAATTATATTTTACTCTTTCAAATGAGTGGATAAAATTATAATTTAATTTTATTTTCACTTCCAAGTTCCTAGACTATTATAAATGAGCTAAGAGTCTTTCTTATGTTTTTGCGTTTAAAAAGGAAAGAGAAAACATTCTATAACCTAAAGAATTAGGTTATTTTTGCTTGTGTTTATTTGATGAAAATTAGAACTAATCATGTGGGGATAATTATTCACCCAGTCTAATACCGTTTGATCTACTGCAAAACACCTTGGAAATGAAGTTATGTTGAAAGAAGCAGAATTTTAAGGAGTTTCAAAAAAAAACCCCCAACAAACCATGTTACAAAATGGAAAGATGCAGACCCACCTAAGAAATTTTACTTTCCTGTGCGAGAAGGCTGAAGGCTGTTTCCCCTCTTCATTTTCTAACTCTTGTTCTGCCGTGGTAGTCGTGTAGCTCCCAGCTTTACAGCGCTTAGGCACTGGAGCTGGCTCAGATCTGAGCTGCACAAACCTTTGCTCATCCCTGAACTAAATCATTTTGATGGTGCCAAAAGTTTGCTGAGACTGCTGCTTCCATGGAGGAAGAGACTTGGAAGGAGAAGCAGGGCAGCTGCTCTGCTGAGGATATTCTGCTGCCAGGATCACACTGGAATTGCACTCTCACTGTCCACCTGAGGACTTCTGGGTGGCCTCAGGAGATGTACTGGATGAAACTGTTTTGGTGTCTGCTCTCCATGTTTCCAGATCTTACTCCCTGGTTTTGTTGCTCTGTGCCCACCAGGAGCACAGCTCGCATCCCAGCACTAGGGAAGGTCATACCAAGGCTCATGGCTGTGAAGGTGGACCTTGACAAACCTCTTGGTCTAATGTAAGTTAGGCCCAAGACTGGGTTTTACTTGAACAAGAGGTAGAAAGCTGCACTGAGAGGGTGCCTTGTGGAAGAGGGCAGGATGTCCCTCCTTGAGCTACACGCGCCTGTGTTGAGATGGCTCACGTTGTTCTTCTGACTTCATAACCAATGGAGAAGTGATTTCTGCCACCCTGCAGTCAGTGCCTGGAATGACTTAGATAACCTGCACCCTGAAGTGCCTGTTTGTCTCTGGATGATGTGTGACCATTCCCACAGCAAGAACCTATGCTCGTCTTATTAAATTCTCTGGGCACATGGACTTCTGGAAGCATTTTGCTGCAAGAAGAAACTAAGTTTAAACAACGTGGAGAAACTCCAAGGAGATTCAAGTCAGTACTTCGTAACGTCACTTGTGCTCTCTTGCTGACACCTCTGAAGTGCTTTTTTTTTTGCCAGCTCTCTTTTAAATTAGACTGCAAATTGCCATTATTGGCTATTAGAGAGAACATTATGCAGTGCAAGAAGTGACCATGAAGCCTCTGTGATGACAGGACAACTTAAGTGAAAAAGAAAGGACGTGAAAGGTTTTTTTGGAAAGCTAACAAGCTGGATGTCGCCATGGTTAAATTTTGATGAGAGAATATAGTTTGTGGGTCTTTTTCAAAGAGTATGAAAACTACTTCCGAGTTAGAGTGGACCTATGGCACTGATAATAGGAAATAAACCTTTGTATTTACGGGTTTCTGGTGCAAATCCATCATAGTCTCAGTATAGTCAAATGCTGTGGTGTTGGTGTCCCAACTTTTATTTACTATTTATATCAGGGAAACCTCAATGAGTCAAGTCATAAACTTGGACCCACGTTGTCACTGCACATAGGCAGAAGAGAAAAAGTTGTCCTTACTCCAGATTTTTTTACAACTCCCATGTGGAAGGAGCTGGGAGACTCGGTCCTCTTTGAACTAAGCAATGTTCTTGATTAGCTGAGATGGCTGATTTTTAATCGCTTCTGATCAGGGCACTTGCAAGAGGAAACCTGCTGGTAGCCTGTAAGAACTGTTTCCTCCACCTTTTCTTTGGATGTGTATTTGTTTTATTGTTTCTAAAATTAGCCTGTTGGATCCCGGAAGGAACAAAATCCTTATCCGTATTTGTGCATCACATAGCATACAGAGGCTGCATCTGCACGGAAGTTTGGTCCCTGCTACCACAATGCTAACAACCTCCAACCTTCCCATGCGTCCAAGTCAGATGAAAAACTTTTTCTGCACCCCAAGTCTCTCCTGATTTGCCAGGTTCTTGTGCCATGTTTGTGCCTTCCTGACAGCCAGAAGGTCCTATAGGGAACATGGGAGACACTTCCTCATGACACCTTTGGATCTACCTAGAGGTGGCATGGAATTTTATGTCTGCCTTAGGGATAACAGGTGGGTGTGAATAACTTTGGGGACATCATCAAATGTGGTGAAACTGCATGTAAGCCTGAAACTTTCTCCTCCTGGCAACATCTTCCAGTGAAAATTTTCACAATCCTTGGGAGAGGGGAAGGAGTAATTTTCAAGATTTCAGCTTGATTGAATTTATGTAGAAGCTGTGGTGAAAAAACATTCATTATGGGCATTTGAAGATTGCTCATTATTTTTCTTTCCAAGAGGACAAACTTTCTATTGCAAAAGGAGTATCCTCAGAACATGTTTAAAAAGCCTGAAGGGTTTTATTAAGCATCATATCCATGTGCACCATATTCAGAGCATGTACACTGTCACTGGATGACAAGCGGTTAACATGTCAAAGTGATGGAGCCTCTCTGCTGTGAGGGATTACTACCTTCAGTTCCCTGAATGCGTCATTTACTTCTCTTAGACCTTTACAGAGAAGGTTCTCCCTGGCAAATCCCCTGCGTAATGAACACTGTCCTGCCATCTTGGCAGTCAACCCCGTGCTCTTCTCCCATAGATGAGCCTTGCAAGTGACTTGTGCTTGCTGCCTCTCGAGTGTTTTTGAGGGACAAACTCTCTGTGTGGTCACAGCTGCCCTTGGCCAAGGTAACCTGTCAAGCCAGGGGTGCAGGAGAGCTTGGGTGCAACCTGAGGCTTTTCTGTGCCAGAACCTCTGGCAGACTGAAAAGCTGAGATTGAAATCTGGTTTGCTTCAAAGCTAGATTCTGCTGTCTGTGCCTGTGGAGTTCTCAAACTTGGCTGTTTCTGTCACTCCATGGCACCTTCTGCAGTGCTGGCTTTAAGCAGTTTCGACATTATGTTAACATAAAAACCGCGGGAGTCAGCCCAATTTCCACATCAGGCCATTCCTTTCAGTTGCCCTCTGACTTCTTTGCTTGAGCCGTTTTTTGGTCTTGGTACTACATTGCTGCTCATACTGGTTGGGTTTCAGTGTTCTTTGGCACGCGGAAGCTGCAGTTTTTCTGTGATTTTGCCCAGCATTGCTGACGTTCCTCTTGGACCTGGCTAGTAATCTTAATTTGCTTGCTCTGAATACAACTTCTAAACATTATTGGCTTCCCTTTCGAGTTTGCCGTAACTTTTCCCTTGTAGTTAAATGCACCCTGAGTTCGCAGGTGATTTCAGACGTTTGAGCGCTGACTGCTGCTCAGGTTTGCTCAGCCCGTAGGTGCCTGCTTGTTTGGGCTAGTTGGGCTGTGCGCTCCTCCGGGTCAGTTTTAATGCCCCCAGCAATTTAGGCAAACAAGTCCCCTGATGACAGAGGAAAAAAGTTTGCTGGGTGTTTATTACTGCATGGTTGTGGCCAGCAAAGAACCTGAAAAATGTTCCCATTGTACTAAACCCTTTGTGTTTCCACTCTCACCACCTGGTTTGGCACTAGGGTGAATAGCACAAGATTCGCAAGCAGCCTAAGTTGTTCCTCCCTCTGAAATATGCAGCATACTTGTTTCCTTGGAAGAACTGCAGTATGAAATCATGCCCACAGAGAGCTCCCCTTGAACCAGTGTGACCAGTAATTGGGAAATCGCTACAGAGCAACATACTGATAAAAGTGAAGTTCTAGGTGGGTCGAAATCCACCACTGCTCACAGATTTGCGTGGAGTTTAGTGAATGTTTTGGCTCTCAAAATGAGGTGTAAAGAAGCGTATTTCCAAAACATAAAACCACGTAATTTAAACATTTCAAAATGAAATGTTTCCGATATGCTGAAATGCTTTTCTTGACATTTCAAATTGAAAAGGACCAAATTGCCTGCAAACAGAACAATGTCTTTCACTACTGTATAATATGAAATCTGAACCATGTTGACGTCAGCAAGCAGGTAAGATCTGCAGCAACGGGATTCACATTTTCACTGTCAAATAAAGCCGAATGGATCGTTTGCAATGACTTTGGATTTCTGAGTGTAAGTCAGGTTGATCTGGTTGATTCAAAATGGTAAGTCCATAGGCTTTTATTTAATGAAAACAGCCTCTCAAGCTTACTTTGGTTCTACTGATTTCTTTTCTCATTTTTTCTTTTTTGATTTAGTTCAGGCATTCAAAGCCAAGAGGCCCTTATTGCCCGCTCCTATTCCAGTTTACCACTAAGGAAAAACTTCTGTGTATGGTTGCTGTGTTATTCAGACGGTTTTACCAGACTTTGATTGACAGTTAGAAAAGACAAATACAGACTCTAAAGTTTATTATTAAACACTGGTTCAAGCTTCCAGAAACCTTCAGAAACCTGGAAAAATTAAACTGCATGCTCCAGTGCTCAGAGATTTGATTTCCACTTTCCAAACCCCTCTCAGATGATGAATCATGTGGCTTAAAAACCACAGACTTTCTAAGAGGAAAAGATAAGAAAACCATGAAGATAAAAATAATTAAAAAAACCCCAGCCAACCATTTCCCAAAGTGCAGGATAACTGTGCTAAATTCCCCACTTTAATCTCCCAGGGAGGCAATTGCAGGCCAGACAGCTTCTTCCCACCTCTTCTCCAACATGTTGGGTTGAAGGGGCTCTCTGGGCACAGCTTTAACACAGAAAGTGGTGTTTCTCTCTCGTGTTGCTAAGTACAGATGCTGTGCTGAGCCGTGCTCGGGGGCAAGGCGGAGAAGTGCCATCTTCTTCCCACGGCTCTCCTTCTCTGCAATGTATTGGTTCCTGCCTTGGCTCTAGGGTATGGCAGAACAGAAGTTGGAGTGGTAGATCAGGCGTGAACGGGAGATTGTTGAAGTTACTAGTCTTGTAGTCATACTTTGTTCTGTGCTTGCAAAGTGTCAACAGCATCAGTGTCCTACTGCAGGACCAGTACTACTGGACCCCGGCATGGGGCAAACAAAGAGTTTGGTGGGATGAGGCTGGCTGACAACCAAGAGGGAGGGACTGCTGTTATGGGAGGAAATATTCTCCCCTTTGTTGAGGGGAGAATATTACATGACGTTTGTAGAGGTATTTCCTTTCTCCCCCTTCCTTAAAATAAATTCTACAAAACACAGCTGCTCTTTCTCTCTACTCACTGAAGAGCTGAAGGACCAAGGGAAAAGTAAAATAAGAAAAGGACAACCAGCACAGACCTCTGAACAGCCCACCTGGGCCTGTGGTGTTGCTTGGCAAGCTGTATCAGCCCCTGCCTCAGCGCCACGGCAGGTTCTCCAGCAGTTCCCCAAGAAGCAGGACCGCACTGTGGGTCCTTGCTGCTCAATGTCTTGACATGCTTTATTTGTGGTGGCAAGCAGACCAGGGCCATGCTTCCCTGCCTGCACCTCACCCCGCGGATGCACCTTGTTCCTGATGGCTATGGCAGGCTCCTGGCAAGGACTTGGGGCTAAAACTGAGCTGAATGCAAGGAATAAGGAAGCCCAACATGGCTGTAGAGCCGCACTAGCCAGGCATTATCTGAAAAACAACCTCTCCAATCTTTAATCGGGTTGGTTAGTTTTAATCTGGATCAATTTTCTGATCCAGTATGACAAGAAGTGGGAGGCAGAAAAGCCCCCTGCAGTGGTAGCTGTGGTAGGTGCTGGGCTGAAGCATCTCTGTGACACAGTTTGAGAATTACTCATCTGTTCCTGTTCACGGCTTTGCTGCTGGAAGAGAATGAGAACTAAATAAATGGCAAAAGCTGTTGTGGTGTACGTGCCACTGATACAGTGCGTGTCCCCACCAAGGAAGTTTACACAAACGCTTTCGTGTCTATCTTAATTCACTGGAAAACTTCTTTTGATCTGGAACTGTCATTTGTGAGAAGATTTTATCTCCGGTCTTGCCACAAGCATAAGAATTACATGTGCGTGAAAACAGTAGATTGGAAACTTGGATTTAATTTTTTTGCCTCTTGCTTTATTGGTTTGAAAAGAACTTTTGGCTTTTGTCTCTGTATGTTTGCCTGTACATGGCCAAATTTAAAAAAACCCCAAGATTATATGAAGCATAAAAGCAGAGCTTTCTCTTCTTTGCTTTCCATAAAAGGAAAATCAGAATATAATGTTCTCGATTGAAAATCAGAATTCCCTCTTGGCAACTCCTTGAGTTAAATCAGAGTCCAGCGCAGAAAAGAGTTTGAAGATATTGCACTGATCTCTTTCCTATACTTTTTCAGAAAGGGGCTGTTTGCTGGCATGAAGCTGAAGAAGAAGAAAAAAGGCGAAAAAGGGTTGACTATTGCAAACAAAGATGTACTGGGTAAGGCCTCAAAAATCAATATTGCAACTGGGAAGGGCGGCTGGGGGATTATATTACAACTAATTTCATGTGCACTTATTTGAATTTTGTCTTAGGGCTTAGTATTGATAAAACGGGCAGTAAACTCCTTATCGCTCCCAAGTAAACAGAGAGCTCATTCTTTTTGCATTAACTGTTTCGTTAAGTCCACCTTCAGATCCTGTGAGTTCAGACTGCTGTATCTGGTAGAATAGAACAAAAATGCCAGCCTGACTCTTACCATAGAGAGATGACATATTTTTGCAAGTTTTTTTCCTGTATTAAAGATAGATAATTCATTATAGGTTTGTAATTCCTCCAAAAGATCTGCTGCTTCTGGAATCCTGAGGAACACAACCTGAGTGGGCTCTGATGGCTGGCTGGGCTGGCTCAATAAAGCTGGGAACTGTACTTGGTAGCAGTTCTCCTTTTAAAGGAATGGCAGTTCTTTTATTTTTTATTTTTAATAATAATTTTTTTTTTATTTTTAACATCTGTGGGTACATCCATAAGATGTGCAAAGTCCTGTATTTCTTTCCCTTAATGCACCATTGGTTTCCAAGCTAAGGGTACATTCTCCTGCACATCCTACCCCTGTCATTTTTCACCTATCACCACATCTGCCCATTCACCAAAACCTGTAGTTCAGCCACAACAAAGTCTTCACCTTCTGTAATTCATATTTTGCAGCCTCATGCCTCAATGGAGGTATGAAATTGCATGGAATTTCAAAAGCATGGACTATGTATTTACTGCAGCCCTTGAATTGCAGTGTTGTAATGATCCAAATGTGTATCTTGACTCTCTATTGGGCAGAAACAGGAATATATATATTTATAGATTGGGGTCCTTATGCTGCATCTTCATGTATTTCATTTGTGTCTTTGAGCGGAAAAGTCCAAACTAGCAAAGACACAACCACCACCGGTTTTCTCTTGTCTTGGCTAGAATTTGGGCTTAGCAGATCGATCAGGGAAGTGTGCAATAGGGAATGCTGTCACTCTGAACTATTTGCATTTTCTGTCACTGGATCCATACGGGGGAAATATTCTTACTGACCAGTTACACACAACAGACATATGGTTATTGAAGGGAAAAAAGATAACGATTCAGATATTAAAATGTCAGGAAAATGGAGCTGTGAAGGGAAGGAGCATTGCGAGGGGAAGTTTTATCTGCTTTAGCCTTACAGCAAACAATACAGACTTTTACAGTCCCATAATAAACAGCATGCTCTAGAGTAAATAGGACAGGGAGGGTAGTCATGGGAACTGGGTGCCACAGATGCAAAACTATGGGCAGATGTCTCTGCCTCAAGGGCTGAAAATCAGGCTGTGCCTACGTGAATACTGGGAAGTTCACCTTCCCTGTGTTCTGGGGAGGTTGGAGAAGAGCCAGAGGGGCAGTTGGGGAGCATATAAGTTATATGAGATTGCCAGTGGAGTAACCTTCATTGAGTGTACATTACGTGAGAATATTAGTGGACGAACCTTCGTGGAGCTGGCTCAAGCCTGGCTGTCCTGCAACACAAGTAAAAGTTGTGTCTGTCTGTACCTGTCTGGTAGTTTGCCTCAGAGTAGGGGCTTGTGGAAGCCAGGAAAAAAATGAACAATCAGACCTGACTATCCAAGTGAGTTTTACTGTACAATGGCCGGTCCTTTGCTACCATCACCAGTTTCTGAACACCCCTCAAGTTACCATACCTTTTCAAAGAGACGTGGAAGCACTGTTGCAACCCTTTGTCTGGTTTTGTAGTGGCAGCACAGTGCCCTGGTGTACTTGCAGAAAATGCACTTGGTTGTGTTTCCTCGCATTAGATGCATGGCAATACATAAGGTCACCTAAGCCCCTAGGTATTGCTGGGCAAGCCATCTTTACTGTTGCAGGTACCACTTGACAGCTCCTAAACCAGAAATAACTCACGCCCAGAGCCACTGATCATTTCTTGCTTATAAATGTAATTATTGGAATGAACTACAGGCACCCAAATTTTAAACTTCCACCTAAACCACAGCAGCTCCCTTCCCAAGGCAGGTATTGAACACAGACATGCTTGGCCAGGGGCAGAGATGCTGGTAGGACTTCTGTCAGACCAGGAGGACAAAGCAGAGCAGTGTGGACAGGGTTTCTCTGGCCAAATGTAGATGTGTACATCTGAGCTAGTTGCTGAGATTCTCTTTATGGTCAGGAAGAAAAACAAGCACTTCTGGAAGCAGTTTGTCTCATCTGAGTATAACTTTAATTCTCTTTTTCTGTCCTTGATCTTCCAGTTCATCATCTCTGCAAAGAGGGAAGGTGAAAATTATTTCTAAGCTAGGCTCTGCTGTGGTCACTTGGAAGGGACTGAAGTGCGTCAAACTGTTAAGATAAACCAGGGATGGCATGCACAGTGCTGCAAAGTAATACATGTGAAACCCAGCAATGATCTGTCCGACCGTCTTTCTAGCAGCTGAGAGAGGGGGCAGTCAGATGCTGAGATGCAACTAGTGTGCATGTGCCTGTGGTGGGTGCACATGGGGTGAAAAGTGGCTACAGCTGCAATTTCTATGGTGTATGATTTTGCAGGGAGGGGAGCTGCTGTTGTAATCCCCGCTGCTCAATACAAACCACTACTGGCTCTAGTTGGGATACCCAAATGAGTAAAAGAGTCAGTTCATGCTGATGAATTCACTGCTTTGCTCCAAGTTAGCTTTTTGCTAATAGAAACCAGAGGTGGATTTTACTTTCTTGACTGTTTTCTTCACCAGGTGATCATGACAAAAGTGCAAATCCTCACCATGACACTCTCGGAAGACAAGAAGAGGGAGAGGAAGACCTAATGAACAGCAAGGCACTGTCCAATGTTTTTGGATCCTTAAGCCCTGAGAGGAAAAGGTGCTTCTTGATGTACCTTACCTAACATCCCCCGAAACACCTTTTCCATCCTTCTTGGGAACGGCATTGCCCTAGGACAATACATTTGCTGAAAGAAAATCCGTTTGCCGACAGCAGTGATCCCTTCACTCCTGTTCTCCCACATGACAGAGTGGGATGTACTTGTCAGCAAAATATTATCAGCTCAAGACAGATTGTCACCAGGTGCTATCCAGTGCAGGGAGAGGTTGAAATGAATGTTGAGAGAGTCTTAACTGTGCTAATGAACTCTTTAATGAAAATGAGCCAAAGGGGACAGCAACCTCTACAGCCAAGAGCTTGTGTAGTTGTTTTTTTCATACAGGGGATGAATGGAGTCAGGTTTGATGGGATCAGCAAGTGAAATCATTCCTATGCATGGCAGGTAGCTGCACTCGTCTGTGTGGATGCGAAACATTTCCCTATTACCAAATATATGAGAAAGACAGAGCTGGTCTCTGCTGATGAAATCAAGCCTAACAGCTCACAACAAAGCTACTTGCCACAAACAATGCTTGCTTAGTGATGAGAAGCCTTTTGAAAACGTGGCCAAGTGCCAACTCTTGCCTAGAGATGCCTAATGACCTCTTTTGTCGTTTAAACAGGGCAAAGCTGGTGACCAGAATTCACGAAGAGGAGATGAAATCCCAGAACTATCAGGTGAGCAGGGTTGATGGCTCTTTTGCACCTGTGAAATCCCCAGACAGGCTGAACTAGAGCCTGGGAGTGTGTGTGCTGTCCCTGTGCCCCACAGATTGCCATCACCATCATCGAGGCCAGGCAGCTGGTGGGTGAGAACATCGACCCTGTGGTGATCATTGAGATAGGTGATGAGAAGAAGCAAACGACAGTAAAGGAAGGCACAAACGCTCCTTTCTACAATGAGGTAGGTGCTTTCTCTTGAAGAAGGCACTTTCTTCAATGTCTCTGGGTGGCCTCCACCACTTGGTAGCTCAAAAGAGCATGAACCTATGTTTGTAGCACCTGCATGTCTGAGCAGAGAGGTCTGTCCAGGAGCTGTTTGAGTTTCAAGCTTGGCCAAGCAGCAGCAATAGCTCTCTTGGGTTTAGCTCTATTTGCTCTTTCTCTTCTCAAAGCCTTGTCCATCCTGTTCCCCACCCCATCCTGCCCTACTACCATTGCTTCTGCTTTTTTTCAAATGATTCGTTTAGGAGCTTTGTCTAAATGGTCACCTCAACCTCCCTTTTCTACCATTTCATGGTTTCAGCATTTCTGTGATATGTGTTTGTCCCAGCTGGCGACAAACGAGACCAAAGCAACTCCCAAAATCAACCAGTCCTTTGGGTTTCCTTGTGCCTCCTGTCCCTTCTGACAATACCCTCTGATGCAGAGTGAGGGCCGCGGGCATTTGTGAAGGGCAGTGCTTTGCAGCCACGCAAGCAGGAGAACAGAAAACACACCTGGGCCATGGCAAACATGAGCCAGGGAGCAAGGAAAAGGTTTTGCTGTGTCCACCACCACCTCCCCAGCACCCCTAGCATCACCAGGGCTCTGTGCAGTAACCCAAAAAGCTTAGCCATGCTGCTGAGAGCGCTGGCTACCAGCACAAGGACAATTCTCACCTGCTGTTCCCTTTTCCCACAGTACTTTGTGTTTGATTTCGTTGGACCGCAGGTCTTGCTGTTCGACAAAATAATCAACATCTCTGTAAGTACCTAGGAAAGCTTAGCACAGTAAGTAAAGTTCATTGTTTTTTGTGTCGCTCGAACTCTAAATTATTCTTCTGAATGTAATTAAAACGAGAAATAATTTTAGGTACCGAAAGAACAGATTTCAAATGCTCACTGTGTCTGCTGTGGCTATGTACACCCGGTTTTGGGTGGTGCCAGATGTCACTGCTTATTACCTCTGAACCACATGTGACCTTTCTTTGGATTGCTCTTTCGTATGCTGACTGGGAAGAGCGATAGTGACGTTGTTTAATTGACCTTTTACTAACAGGTTATGCACCATAAATTGATTGGGAGTGTGCTGATAGGCTCCTTTAAGGTAGATTTGGGGACAGTGTATGGTCAGCCAGGTAAGTGTTGCATTTTCCATCATTTTTGTCTATTAAATAAGTTGAGAAGCAGGGAAGGAGAGGAGAGGGAGTTGATTTCCTTTTTGGATACCAGAGCGCCAGACAAATTTTTGGAAAAAAGTTCAACTCTGAAAACACCTTTTCTTTAGGGGTCAGAGTGGGCAGCTGAATGCTCTACAAAACCCAACTCGGCTCCTTCATTACAGAGCATCCAGAACTCTTCTGGGTGTGTTGGGGTAGGAGGGGTGGAGGGAGGAAGAGCAGGTTGGAGTGTGGAAGAAACGATAACGAGAGGAGGAGCAGACCATAATGGGAGAGAGAAGAATGAGATGAAAAATAGGTGACTATGGGTCCACTTGACCTGCCATCTTCAGAGGCATTCAGAGCTTTCTGAAATTTAAAGCCAAGAAAACATCACCTACCCCTTTTTTGGCCTGTTTTTATAACCATCCACAAAACATGTATCTTTCTCTACTCTGTAATTACTCAAGGACCTGGTCTCTTCTCAGTCTTTGGGAATGAACATATTCAGGCCAGTTGCTGGAGATGTCACCCAGTTACAGCAGAAGTGTAGAGTCATCTGGGGCACCCTCTTTTCAGGGCTCCTGCAAGAGTCAGTAGAGAGAAATGGCCTGGCTGAAGTGAGCAGCCTATGTCTGTTCTCCGACAGCTGTTAGTCTCCGAATTCTGCCCTGTATTTCCTGGTCCTGGTTGTTTAAGTTTGTCCATCTTACAGGTCATCAGTTTTGTGACAAGTGGGCGCTTCTCACAGACCCTGGTGACATTAGGACGGGAGCCAAGGGATACCTGAAGTGTGACATCAGTGTGACTGGGAAAGGTGATGCAATACAAGCTACCCAGAAAACAGCCGATGCTGAGGAGCAGATTGAAAAGTACTGCAATAGTTTCTTTCTTACTACTTTCTTCTTTACTAAGTACCTCAAGAGTCCTCTGCCCTCGTTTCAGTCCATTCCTTGCTAACTCAGGGTTCATAGCAGGATAGCATTGTACACCTGGCTGTTCTGACATGCTCGAAGAGAGTTTTTACAAGCCTCTCAACCAAACTGAAGGGCATGTTAAGGTAACTTCGCTGCAGCTGCGAGAGCTGACCATGTCCTGTGGCTGAGTGCCAGATTATCCCTGACAGAAAGTTCATTGATCTGAAATCAGTTAAGTATTTCTGAAAAGCAGTGAAGTAAGGAGAAAAAAATATGAAGAAAAGCTATTCCTTCTCCTCTGTCAGATGTGTGTGCATGGATATTTTTTGTATCCTTAGATAAACTCAAGTGCCTTAGCATTCTCCCTGTGAAACACAGAAATTCAAGGTGATGAAGTATGCTGTCAACATACTTTAAATTATACGGGGACAGCATTTCTGGTCAGTACTGACATGCTAGACCAGGTCCATGGAGAGTCGCCAAGACGGTGGAGGGCTGTAGCACATAGTCTACAGGGGAAGTATATGTGTAAGGGTGGGCAGTTGGTTTCTTGAGCCTTAAGTGCAGGTTAAGGAGTATCCTACATGAAGAAGGCAGATCCAAACTCTTCAGAGGAATACAGTAGAAGGGTGAGAGGCTTTAGATGCAGGCTAAAACAAGGGAATTTCATAACAGATACAAGAATATTTTTTTTTACCACAAAGGTGGTCAAATATAACAGGGGCCCAGAGATAGTGGGGAATTTCCATCCTTGGAGTTATTCAGAATTTACTGGACAAGGTCCTGAGCAACCTGATCTAACTGGTCCTGGTTCTATATCACATAGACAAGTTTGCTGAGCAGTGTTGTTTCATTTTCTCATGGTAACCAGATAACATTTTGGCGCAGATGCAAAAGCATTTCTGTCTCTTCTCAGGATGCAAGCTAACTCGAGATGACAATTTTGTTGACAAGAAATATCACTTCATTGTCCGAGTTTCCAATTTTAAGCAAATGGTTTCTTTTTTCTTTCAGGAACCTCTTGATTCCCAAAGGCTTTCCATCTGAAAGACCATGGGCCAGATTTTATGTGAGAATTTATAAAGCAGAAGGACTTCCGAAGATGAACTCTAGCATCATGGCCAATGTCACCAAAGCATTCATAGGCGACAGTAAGGACCTTGTGGATCCCTATGTGGTGGTCATGTTTGCAGGTCAAATGGTAATTGGGATCCTCTTGATCACAAACGTAGGCCTCTATCCAATAGCCGTGCTACAGGCAGGTGTTTATGCTGATGTCCTTTGACTTACATAAATTAAGTAAAACACATATTTCTGTCATCAAAAAGAAAATTTTCAATTCTTAAATTATACAGGAACAAAGTGATGGAAACACTTAGTTCCAGCAGATCTAATATCAGCCTCACAGCAGTAGATTAGAGCGAGGCAGCAGGAGGGGAAAGACAATTCCCTAGATCTGTTACTAAAACATCCAGGTAGAAGACAGTAAATTACCCAGCGTGGTATCAGGTTGAGTGCGATGTTCTCTCCTCCCTGGAGCGAAAAAAGGGAGAAGGGCTGAAATCAGTAAAGGTGGTTCAGTCTGGATCTTGGGGCTGTGCATTGCCTTCTGAATTACTCCGCTGTAATTCAGGACCCTCGCAGCTTTTCTGTGGGGAGCAGAAGAGGAAGCATTTGAGTAGACTCAGCCTCAGTGTTGCCTGGCTTCATTTTTCATGGAGCTCCTTCAACATCAAACATGGTGCTACAGAGAGCTACCGAGAGTGGCCTTCTGCCTTTGGGGGAGGAGGAGCACAAAGGAGGTCCAGGGCCGGTTGCTCTGGGGTACACCCACGAAACATCATGTCAGGGACCTTGTCTCGATTCTTGGTGTAAATAGGTAAAGAATCAAACTGGAAATGATTTGAGGCCAGCAATGCTTTTTTTTGTGCAAGGAAGCCTTAGGGAGAACTCCCGTTAGTCGTTTACCGATGATTCAGGCGTGAGAACGAGGCCCGTGGTGCTGATTTCGAGTTCAGTTGCCAACCCAAATCGCACGGCGTTACGTGTCAGACTAGCGCGGTTTAGAACGGTCGAATGCATGCGGCTGCCTTGGGTTTGATGGAGGGCTGAAAACGTCAGAGGGATGGGTCGCCGCTGTGAGTTCGCATGCTGGGGTGTGAGGCACAGGTTTAGAGGTGCCCTCGGTGAGTTTTCTGACTTGGTTCTCCCCACCAAATGTGGAAGCAGGCGGGCTGCCCCAGCCTCTGGCCGCGCAGACTGTGGTGCTGTCCTGCCCTCTCCTTCGGGCTCTATCCTAGCTCTGGTCTCTGCATCCCTAGCACACGGGCGTGCGCCCAGAACGTGAGCCGCAGGATCGCATCTTGCGCTAGATACATTTCCTCATTGGAAGTAATACCGTTGGTACATGCAGCCTGGTAGCTGTCATGAATTTTATCTTTTATGAGACAAACTCTGCTGCGTTACCACTATCCAGGTGTTTCAAAAGCTGTTTGAGGCAGAAGTGCCGAAGTCTGGCTTCACAGCTATGTTTTGTGCATGAGGGCCCTGAAGAATTAGATCTTATTCCAGGCTCTGCAGTGTGCAGGCGAGAATTCTTTAGCCATAATGTGGTCTTTTATCAGATATGGAGGGGAAAATAAACAAGCTAATAGAAAAGCCAAAGTACATTCGAGACAGGGTATTTGTGCTTTAAAAATGACTGGGGAGATGCAATTTGTGACACAGTCACTGCCGTTCTGCAGAGTCTGACTCCTCTGAGGTTAAAGTTTGTTTTCTTGTTGTTTTCTTTTTTTTTTAAACTTTCATTTTAGGGCCGGACAACAGTGCAAAAGAACTGTGCAGATCCAGTATGGCACGAACAGATTATCTTCAAGGAAATGTTCCCTCCACTCTGCCGGAGAGTCAAAATCCAGGTCTGGGATGAAGGTAGCATGAATGATGTGGCCTTAGCCACTCACTTCATCGACTTGAAGAAAATATCAAATGAACAGGACGGTGACAAAGGTAAAGGGGAAAATGTCTGTTCCAGAATATGCCCTTAAGGTAAAATCCACTTGCTTGGTATCTGGGCACTGGCTAATCCCATTTTAGGAATCCTTGGAACTCAAGAGAACGCCCACAGTCTTTGTTGGTTCTGAGAGACCTTTTCTTGCTTAATGCCAAGTTCCATTACGTTGCACTCAGTGTATGGTCGTCTGTCACCGCCTTTCTTGCTACAGGGCTGCTACATAATTTGGTACCTTCGTTGTGACTGTGGCAATAGTCTGCCCTAATCCAGTAGGGATGACTGATGCACATTTGTAGTTCATGCAAATTTCTGTTGGGCAATGAAAGCACAAAGTGCAAATCATGGGCAGAGCAGGCTTGTGTTTTTGATCTACCCGATAAGAGCAAAGTATTTAGGTAAGGCTCAGGTGGGTGGTATCACAGGCCAAGGAGGTACCATGGACTAGTGACTTTGTCCTCACATAGGTGAGGTAAAGCTCACTATCTGGACTCCTTTCACTGATCCACATGTGGAACATGGTCAGTTACCACAGCTCAGCCAAGGCACAGTAACTCCTTAAATTTGTCAATTCAAATGTGTATCTGAGTCCTTAATTAGAAAATAAAAGATAAATAATAAACTAAGCAGTGACATGGCTTGGGAAGAGTTTGGACAAGGTGAGAAAGCCTCTGTTCTGTTCCCACCATGTCCCAGCCCTCAGTCTATGGGAGCAAGCTCTTTTCTTCAAGAGGTGCAATAGGCCTCATGCCCTAACACATGTAGTACAAACACCTCCTCAGAAAGTGCTCCATACCGGCAGAGTCCCTGGTTGGGTATTGGCAGAGAATTCCTGGTGCCTAAGAACTGCCCTGCAAAACAGTGCTCTGTATGAGGTGGTCCCCACTTGCATAGCAATGGGTCCAGGGTTGGCTTTTGGTGTGCAAGAGGTGAGATTTCTTGGAACAGGCAGTGAGGAGAGCATACTAACACCTAACAGAAATGCCATAAAAGGTGCTTCATCTCCAGGGTTTTTACCTACCTTTGGACCTGCCTGGGTCAATCTCTATGGCTCACCCAGGAACCACGGCCTCATGGATGACCACCAGGAGCTTAATGAAGGTTTTGGAGAAGGTGTCTCCTTCAGGGGACGTCTCTTCATTGAGATTGCTGTGGAGATACTTTCAGGAGGAGCCCGTGAGTCAAAGTTTTCAAGTATTATCAAGGATATCAAATTGCCATCTAAAGATAAAGACTTCAAAGTATCCAAAGGAAAAGAGAAAACCGAGAAGGCAGGAGAGGATCGAAAGTCAGTTTCTCCTTTAGATAAGATGAACTCAACGGAAGTGGAAGTCGAGCCATTCAATGTGCCTTCAGAGGTGGGTATAATATTAAGAGATTGATTGATGTGTGTCCCTAAACCTCAAAGGATAGCACTGATAGGGTTCAGCCATGTGATAATGCTTTTATGTGCTCCTCACAGCTTCTCCAGGCCTCCATGGTCTCAGGACATTCCCATAATAATGCAACACAAATGAAGCATCGACATGTACCTGTAACTCATTAAAAAATCTCAAGTAGGACTTGGTTTTCATAAAACATAGTCTCCTGTCTTATTGTCCCTTTGCACTAGCTGCATCCATGTGTTGCACTTATATGTTGTAATATCTGCGAAATGACTGACAGCCAATGGGGGCAGCTGCTAATTATAAAGTCTAATTTCCAGCATTCTTTTGAGAAAATTGGTATTGTCCGTTGAAGTCAGTAGGGGATCATGGACAGAATTAGGGCACATGCGGACACACAACCCAGCCTGATTTTCTCCCTTCCTTTAACCCTGCATTATTAATGCAATTTTAGGTTGCTGATTTCTTTAGGGAAGAGGCTGCAAATCACGTGCTCAGTTTCAACTGGTGTTAACCGATGGTAGCTTCCTACCTCCACCTGTTCTACTGGGTTACATTAAGGGAAGATCCATGCTGCGATACTTGGAAAAGGTTGTGCAGTTGTGGCAGGGCATGTGGGCTCAGGTGCTGAGCCAGTCCTTGAGCTTGGATTCTCTACTCCACCACACAGCTGTGTGGGAGCAACAGCATATGCCAGCTCTGTTTTTTCTACCCAATAAATAGGAAGAAAAATATTCTCATAACCAATTTTCTTTCCACTTCAGTATGTCATTGATCAAAATTTTGGCTTTGGTAGTGGGAGTTCCACCTCAGTGCTTAAGGCAGTCTTGTCCTTTATTAGATCTGATTCCTGGTCCTTTGACTCCATCTCTACAATTAAACAGGAGAGGAGAAACTGTTCTTTGGTCTTGAGGCTAGCCTTGACAAGTGCTTTTCCTTGGCCCGTGTCCTTAGGCATTGCTGGCGTGAGTGCAGGCTGGAGCAGGTCAAGGAATGTGTTAGCAGAGAAATGGCATGGGTAATTGCAAGCTGGTTGTGCTCTGCTCTAGCTTTGGATACTCATGTACTTGCAAATTGGCTCTGTCCCTCAGTTCTTCTCTGAAGATTGTAATAGAGGTGACATGAGAAGAAATTAATTTTTGTATAGATTTTCCTTCTTGTCGAAGAAATCCATTATTGTGAGCAGCTCAAACACTGTGGTCTTACGTGCTAGCTAAATACTCCAGGTAGAGGGACAAACCCTGCTGTAACACCAATAAATATTAATAGTAGTAATAAAGATTTCTGTCTGGCTACTATGCCTCAGTTTCAAATACAGAATGGGTAAAAGGCAACAACATAATACAGTGATGCTTGATATTCTTTTGATTTTGACATTCTTCAATACTGTGTGCTACAGTAGACACAGTAATCATCTTACAGCTCTCTGAAAGGAAAAGCAGGAACCGGAGACATTGCAAATACAGCAAAAAATGTCTCACAGAGCCTCTGAAACAACAGGCAAATTATACCCAGCCCCTCAGCACAACTTTATTGACCTATTCTGGCAGCAAGAAGACATGAAACATTGGCAATTTTCTTTCGTTACAAAGGGAGATAGACGTGTGTGTTGTAGTCTCTGAGCCTCAGCTGTACTAAGCACCTTGTGCTCTGGCTGCCTACTAAAAATAACCAAGACACAGGGTAGCTAAAGCTCCTCTGAAGCTGCAGTCTCTTTGTGGTGTTAGCTTTGGAGTGTGCTGCTGCTAATCCTTTTGCTGAAGACCTACGCCCTGTTATTGCGCGCAGCAGAGGGTTTTCAGAATGAAGAGATCATAGCCTGTGTCAAAAGCTGTTTCTGCTTTGCAGAAGTCAGGGAAACAATTATTCGTATACAGCTGATGTTTTGTTCATTGCCTCACTCTGTTGCAAAAGAAGCTAGTACCAGTCTTGCCTGCTGGGCTTCATTACATCGGTGTCCGTGCTGCGAAATGAGTACGGTCTGCACTGGAAAGATTGTGGCAGTCAGGGTGTAAATTTGAGGAGAACTCAAACCATGAGATATATCCCCTTTGAGCTTAGTCTTCATTTGGGGCTACTAGCTTATTTTGTTAATGACCCAAGAGCGCTGGAGGTGTTAGCTGGCCTTCCTTGAGTGAGAGTGTGTGCCAGGGATAAGCAGCTGCTGGGTCTCCGATAGGTTTAATCAGAGCCTAGCAGAGCCTTAAAACTCCACAAAAGGTTGTTATGCTTTTCATGGTGTGCTGCTGCGCTGAGCCCTTTTGGTTCCTGTGCTTCCAAATTCGGTCAAAATCTGAAAGCGAGGATACTGGCTTGCTGGTTTCTGTGCGGTGATGCCTGGGAAGGCAAAGAGCGAGGGACTGCATCCCCCGGCACTAAGACCCCACCTTTGGGCCTGTGGTTTAAAACACAGCAGGACAGAAAAACGAAGGACTGCTTGGTTTCAGTAGGCTTTTGCATAGGGCTGCCACCTAAAACAAGGACATCAGAAACCTTTGTGTCATACCAGTGTCTCTGGGATCTGAGGGTCAAAGCCTTGACTCTGAGCAAGGTTGAAGTCTTGATAGTACAAACACACGGTTAAAGTCATAGGCAATATGTTAAAGTCATCCTGGCGAAAGCAGGGCAGGGTCAGCACTCCCCTGCCTGGACGCATGATGATGGCAGCGTTCACTCTTGCAAGGCAAAGGAAGGCTGCTGCCACGCTCACTGGTAAATGACTTGGGTTGGGATGGTGAATTTTTTGTTACTGTTGCACTAAAAGGCTGTCCTTAAACTGCCCTTGAACTTCCAAAAATGTATAGTTTGAATGATGGTGTAAGAGTATGTGAAGATGCTGAAACCGTTTAATAGCGACTAATGGTGAGGCAGAGTATGAAGTGAGAGGTAATGACTCTTATGTAACCAGGTATGATATAACTGGGCAATACTGACAAGAGCAAAGACACACAGGCTTACCTCTTTTTTCCAGTCATATCAATTGCTCAGAGAAGAGGTATTACTTCTTACTACAAACTGTGCCTCACTGACCCCTCGGACTGATAGATCTACAACAGTAACACAGCTGGTAGAGACTTGTAAAGGCTCTTCTGTGCTGTAAAAAAGAGTAGAAGGTAAAATAAACATAATAGTTTTTACTCTTTCTTCTCCAATAGGCCTATGAAGAGAAATTTGAGGAATTTCTCCTCTTTGGGACATTTTTTGAAGCCACAATGATTGATAGAAAGGTTGGGGACAAGCCAATAACCTTTGAGGTTTCCATTGGTAAGTGTGTTAAGCTCTTCTCCAAAGCAGAGGGGGAGTCTCAGGAGCAAGAGGATGCTACGTTTTGTTGACAGATGTGTCTCAGGGCTCAGCTTCAGAGTAGGGCTTACATTTGAATTAAACCCTGAGCATCATTTCTCTGGATAGCAGTCAAGCTGGCCATATTGATGCCTAGCTGTCTCTACTCCCAGACGCCCTGGACTAATAAAAATCCTCTCAGCCACTACATACAGCGATTCACCCAGTATTTAGCCTCCTAATCTTTTGGGAGACCAAACTGAAATAATCTGCTTCAGGGCAGAGTTCATTCTGTGGTGCCCATTGCAATCAGTTCCTGGCAGAGAGGATTCCTGTGGACCATCTTGGGCAACCCTGTTGAGCTACCTGTAGGTCTGTGAGTGTGGCATGGGGGTGATGTACAGCCAAGTCTCGAAAATCATGCACCAGCTTGTCCTGTAAGATCTTCCTGGTAAGTACTGTCCTCTTTCTGAGTGAAGCAGGACTGTACTGTATGAGGGACTTCCTCATGGTGGAGCCAAATTGTCAACGGGAGCAGACTAAAGAGAAAATGAAGGTGTTTTCATGATGATTGAGTGGGTATTTTCAAAGCAGAAGAAATTTTCCATAAGAGAGAAGCTTGGATTGGCCTCATTTCCTTTGCAGGGGTTTGCTACTTTCCGTAGGAGCTACACTTAGAGTCCAGTTTCCCCCTGGCACTTCCCATTTTGGGCTTATGTACCTAAGTGTGCTCAACTGTAAGGCTCTGTGTGCAGGGAGAGATGTTTGTAACAAACAGGACAATCACTGAGCAATATTGATTCCTGCTGAAACTTAGCAGGAAGCAGAAATGAGAATGACAAGAAACTCATTTGTGCAGTTGAGCAAGAAATTATATTGATGCTTGTCAGCATTAATACTAAAGATGAACTTGGCTCTGAATTCTGGACCTGACCATATACCAGCTACCTGTGCAGTTGAAATTTGGATCCGAATTTGGCAATTTGAATCTGAACCAAAAAGGCTGAACCAAAAGTCCGCATCAGGATGTCACATGGGGTGATTCAGCACATCCTTCTCCTGAAGGGAATGTTTTCTCCCTGTCTCTAATAAACTCTGTAAATATCAGTCTGATGGATGCACCTCTTTTTGAGGGCCAATAATTGCCCTTTAAGGCAAAATCCTATCAGCGAAGATGGCTCTATTGTTAGCAGAGTTGCCTGGCGTTAGTCTTGAATTTGGGGCCTCAAAGCATTACTATTACTAACTTTGCAACCCTGTTATGCAAAATTTGCATGTCTTGAAATGAGCTTTAGCATTTCTGAGCTCAGACTTTGAAATTACCATCTAAATGTTGTAAAGAAGACAAACATCTGCTATGTAAGTCGTGGGGCTCCTGGATCTAGAAATACCAGCAGCAGTACTGGTTTTGTCTCTGAGTTTCCTCAGCAGAAGCAGAAGGTCCTGGGGGCCAGCAACCAGAGGATCACATCACTTAGTGGTGGGAGTAGTATACTAGGTATGGATCACATAGGGCAGGTAAGGAAGCACTGTCGTGGAGTCTGAAATGTCGTTGGGGCAGACATAACCCGTCAGGACCTTTACAAACCGTGCTATGGACAAAACAGCTAATGAACAGGAGGGGACGATGATTTTCCACTGGTATGACTGGTCTTTCTCTTTTTTAAACCTCATTCAGGCTTACCACCTCCAAGCTAGTCGCTTCACTTGTAACCCTGTGTCTCTAGGTAACTTTGGAAATATTACTGATGGGGTGTCGACAGGAGCTGGAGGGAAAAAGAAGAGACGTGATGGAGAAGCGGAAGAAAGCCTACTGCATGAGGTGGAGGATGAAATTTTTCATGACCCTGGAGTACCCCTGATATCCACCACACCCCCCGAGAAGCCACTGATCACAGGTGGAAACAGGTGAGGAGCTGTGTTTCAAAACCTTATAGTGTAGGACTCTGGTTCCTGTTTTATAATTCTACGGGATTCATGAATGGACCCTGGCAGCATTAAACAGCTTGTGTGGAACTGAGGCTTTCAAATCCTCAATCACACCTTTCACAACAGGAAATTTTCTAGGCTTCACTGAAGTGAATGAGCTCTGGGCCATCCTACATTCATCTTCTGATCTTAGCCTTTTGGGCTCCTGAGCTTCTGGTGCTTCTGAAAGGACTGCATTATACCAACTATGCATTGGAAAGCTGTAGCAAAGTGCAGCTCCTTCAGTGCTATCCCTAGTTTAGGGTCCCATACTCCGATCACAAGTAACATCCAACCAGTGACCAGCTCCAGAAGCAGAATAACACATCAAAAATGCTGAAACCTGGTCAAGACAAAGTCAGCTCCCCAGAACACTTTCACAGCTAATAATTGTAGATGTAGACTTAAATTGCAAGTAGTAACAGAAGTGGAAGGAAATAGTCCTTGAAAAAAAGCGTGGAGCAATTGCTGAAAACATGCAGAACCGTTCTTCTCAGTGGCCTTGTTTATAACCAGAAGGGTAAAGGTGCAATTAATTTCAAAGATGCTAATGAAAAGGAATATTTTCTTTGTTGCTTTGATAAGTAGAATGATCCCCAATATTGCTGAGTGCCAAGATCAGACAGTACTTCTTTCTTTAGAGGGCCAGGCACTGCCAAACCGTTTACACATATAAGGACCAGGTATGAAATATCAGCCTGGATCTGTTTGGTTTCTGGACCTCCTCCAAGTTAAAAAGTACTTCCATCCTTTCTTGCAATCAATAGCTCAGTCAGATTAAACAAAAGCTAGTGGGAGAAAACTAGAATGAAAATACTGGTGTGAAAAATTTTTTTTCTACAGCAAATAAATAAAGAGAAGGGGAAAAACCCCAATGTTTGACAGGAACATAGGTGTCTCTCCCCATTAACAGGACTGCAGCTTTGGGTACATGCTGGGTTATTATCCTCCCTGAGAGATCTTGAGTTTTTCCCTTAACAAGAGTTTAGATGTAAAGAATCATTGAAAAGAACGAATCATTCTTCAAATCTGCTATTTTCTTCTTGGCTCACTCCAATATCTCATTAAAGATCCCCTTTCCTCAAATTTATATAAAATTTTGCATCCTTTTTCCCCTCCTGTGCTATCTAAAACAGCTTGGCCAGCCACAGATACCAGCCACTGACTTTGTGACTGCCATCTCATTTTGGCATCTTACTGGTCTCATCACTGGGTATTTTTAGTATTAATGAGTGCTTAATGGGATGTCCAATACTTTAGATAAACTCTGCATTTTAGGCTCATAAATGAACAATAGAAAACCATAGCGAGAATCCCTTTTGGAGATTAAAACCACTCACAAGTTAAAGGAGCAGGCAAAGCAATACGACTGCTAAAGTAGACACCATGAAATTGCCAGGAATTTTCCACATTTATGTCAAAATGTATAGCAAGGGTAAGCTAACACTGGAAAAGTGGTTCCCTCAAATTCTTGTAGAGGGAATAATAGACACAAGAGTTCAGTCTTCCATGTGAGTAATTTCATGGCTATATAATTTTCTCAGTAAATCCTATGAAAAGACTCACAAGCTCTACGAATTTCAGGTTAAGATGTTCTGCCATAGAGAGATAGTTGCACTGCTTTTCCCCTCTCATGAAACCATCAAAATTAATGATTGCCCAAGACCTGTCTAGCTGTGCTATGCACTGAATGCTATGCACCGTAATGCACAGCTTGCTGTAGTTACTGAGGAGAAAGTAAATGGGAACTTCTGCTACTCTTTTCACATCCCATAGGACAGTAAAATGAAGTTGTAGAGAAGTTCCACATCTTTTTAAACAGAAAAATGCTTACATAAACCTATTAGGGATGTGTGGAAGTCAGGAGTTTTGTGTAGGACGCTGAAGAGCAAAAAGTGATTCAGTTTCTGTGGACTTGGCTTAGCCGTTAAACTCGTGCCCAGTTCTACCTGAAATGACTTGGGGTATCTGAGGCATCCTTACAAGCAAACGTGAGGGCCCACGGGTGGATGCCCATGATTAAGCAACTCAGCCTGTTGGCACTCTGGATTTCAGGAGCGGATGATCAGGACTTCCTAAAAATTAGGCTGTGCTCAGATAGAGAGACCTTGAAACAGAAGAAGTCAAGTCTTCCCTCCGTATCAAGTGACCTCTCCTTTCTAGGGTAACAGAGCCTGTCCCGGAGGAGAGGATATGGAAAACGCAACTGTTTTTTCTGCCAGTTGCTGAACATTGTTAAGAGCATGAGGCTTGAGTAGTTTTATGCTTTAGTATTTAGAGAATCATTTTCTGTGGAGAAATACTGTAGGTTTGCAAGACAAGTCGTGCCGGTTTTGACTGGGATAGAGTTAGTTTTGTCCACAGCAGGCTGCATGGAGCTACGGTTTGAATTTGTGCTGGAAACAATGTTGGTAACACAGGGGTGTTTTAGTTCTTGCTGAGCAGTGCTTCCATGGAGTCAAGGCCTTTCCACTTCTCACACCAACCCACCAGTGCGTAGGGTGGGGGTGCATAAGAACTTGGTAGGGGTCACAGCTGGGACAGTTGACCACAGCTGACCAAAGGGCTATTCCTTACTGTATGATGTCATGCTCAGCTGTAAAAACTGGGGGAAGAAGAAGGAGGAAGGGAATGTTCACAGTGATGATGCTTGTCTTCCCAAGTAACCGTTAGGTGTGATGGAGCCCTGCTTTCCTGGAGATGGCTGAACACCTGCCAGCCAATGGGAAGTAGTGACCGAATTTCTTGTTTCGCTTTGCTTGCACAATAATGAGACCTCTAGTGTCAGACCCCGTATGGCTGAGCATGCTGTTTCCTAGGGCTATGGTATTTATACAAAGGGAGGACAACGTGCTCCTCAGGTACGTGGTTTTGACACAGTGCCTACCGCACTCTAATCAAAGCATCAGGTTTTGTGGCAGGTGTGCGTTAAAGTCTGCAGAGCCTCTGGTTGTGCTGGCGTCTTGCTCATTTGTTTCAGTACGAGACATTCATGCAGCTGAACACCCAAAGAGAGCAGCAGTACAGAAAGAATCGTTATGGCAACTTAGACATGAGATTAAAAAGCGAGAAAAGAGAGCGCAGCAGATGCATTTTATCACCGAGTTATTGTAAGTTTGGTATCATTTCACTAAGCAGGGTCCTGAAGATCAGCTTCTGCCAAGGAATGTCAATCTCCACTAGCTGTTGCTTCTGGAAGAAAGCATCTTGTGAACATAATGTGGTGGTGAGACTCTGCCACGCCCCTCCCACTGTGCAGGGTGCAGAGCTGTTGCTCTTGAAGAGGTGATCAGATTTCAGTCTTGGCTCCTTTTCCCTTGTCGATTCCCACCACTAACAGTATTGCAGAGCTTCTTTGCATGTCTCTCTGCCTGGTTTTTGTCCCACCCTGGAAGGTGCTGAAATTAGATCCATTGACTTGAAGATTTTTCTTTTCTGGGATCTCACAGGTAGCATAAGTGATGTTTGTGTTTATTCTTTCCAATGGTTACTGGTTAGCCCATATGAACACATTGTGTTGTGTCTTCCTGCACCCTCCTGAACTCCTCTTTCACCCTTACGATCTGCCCATACTTTCTTTTCCCAGGAACTACCACTACCTGCCATACGATGAAAGGAAGCCCTGTGTCTGCGTCAAGAGCTCCTGGGGGGACCAGACGTTTCGTCTGTACTCGTCCAACACTCTGGAGAAAATGGCAGATCACCTGGTGAGAGACAGCCTTCCTCCCAGGCTCCGGTACCCACCAGACTATGGCAGGGAGAAGTCCCATTCCCCAAAACAGGCCTTCAGATTTACCCCAGCTGCGTTCCTTGCTGTTCGTTTGTGAAAGTGTAGCTCAAATCAGCCCCTTCTCCCTTTTTTTTTACTTTTCCCCAAAACATTTTGATCTATTAGTATTAGTCAAGTATTCTTGTCCACAATTTTTTTTTTGCCCTAAGGCTACCTTTTTTTTTTTCTCAGAAACGTTTTATTCCTTCTAAGAACAGTCAAAAAATTAAAACATGTGTTACAGAATAATTCTCTCTTCTGTGGCTCTTCCTCTGCTCTGCTGTCTTTTTGTCCGGTCCACATGGTTTAACCTGTGTTTATGCTACAGAATCTTTAAAGCACGCCTTTTGGGTTTAGTTTTCCTCAGAACTTTGGCAGAGACAAAATGGCATGTTGTCTCATGGGCAGTCCCTGTGATGCCCTAGTCATCGTGTTTTCCCACAAGGATATTTTTTCTATCCTTGTTTAAAGTTGACTATCAACAGTCTCAAGAAAGTAGTAATACTGGTGGGTTTTGGTTTTTTTTTTTTTTTTTGGAGTGAGTTCTAATGTTGAATATTTAAATTTGGGGCACTCAGATTAAGAGTCTGATTCATTCCTCATTTATCCTTACATACCTCATGAGACAACACCAAAGTCGTGCTCTAGCAAGGCTGTATCATGAGAAGACAGGGGCTTATAGGCTGACACTTCGAACCCAGGTATTTGAGAATTAAACATCTGACTATACATATATATATATATATATGGAGAGAGATGTTTGTCAATGCACCTGAACTCCCACAGGCCTTGCTGGAAATCCAGCCGTTTATTTTAGTTTGTAAGGTAGGAGTCCATTTCTCAACGATAACGTGCGGTGTTGTGGAAGACCTTGTGTATGGATTCAGGTGCTCGCTGGAGTTTAAGAAGTTAACTCCAGCAACTTGCTAAAGTTACGCAGCAGGGCTGGAAACAGAACCAAGGAGAACTAGAGTTTTTCCTGCTATCTAGTGGAGAATGTTTCCACTGACTGACCTTCACCAAAAAAGTGAGAAAACAAAGCTGCTCCAAGCAGTAGTAGCTTGGACTGGTAGTTGGAGAGGCTGAGGAAAGGTCCAAATAAATCCTGCTGCTGGAGTCTTCTCTGTGCACATCCAGGTAGTGACGTACCAGAGGTCCTGCTCTGACAGGTTACAGCGTCGGCTCCCTCGCTCTTGCCAGTCGTACCGTGGATACTGGTGATAGAACGCTGGCGGAATGCCAAAGCGCCCCCCCGTACCTAACGGCTTTTTCCTGTGGTTTTCATAGGAAGAATCATTAGAGCAAGTTAAGGACTTGATCAAGGTTTCAGAGATTGCGTCTGAGGAGAAAATGAGGAAGACCCTAAATGATTTTATCAGTCAAAGCAGGTAACTACATTTACTAGAGGAATTCAGAAAATCTACTTTCTATGTTGGCTACAGATTCGAGGCTAGACAAGGAAACCGATGTTGATAAAAAAAAGTACAGTAAACTTCCTGAGATACATATTTATTCTGCTATAAAAGCAAAGGCCTTCCTAAATTGCAGTTTCTATTTATACAGAAAAAATATTTTATTGTTATTTTCAATATTCAGTGTTGACAGTAGATTACTGCCAATGATTGTCATATTATTTTGGCTTTCTGGACTCTAAGAACAGAATGCATATGGGATAAGTAGAATTTAATAAAGTGTGTGATAGACATACAGTAAAAAAGGACAAGGTTAAGATAAAAAAAAAAGATTCCACACAGTGGGATAAATCACCCAGTAGGCTCTGTGTCAGATGACATGATTGGGCTCAAAACAGATGTAAACCCTAATTTCTAGTTATTAATCCTATTTCTGTGGAATTTCTGTGGTGCAGAGTTTTTGGACTTTATTCTTTGAATCTTGTGGGTGCTCAATATGTATTTCAGCATCTCTGTATTCTGGTTCAAGTAGTGCAGCAGACAGAGAACGTTCCATTTCAATGGATTGTAGCAGCTCACATTACAAAAATAACACGTTTAAAGAACCTGTTATTCTCGTGTCCGAGGGCCTTCACCACCATTGCTGAGAAGAATCCCAGAGGGCTGAACTACACTGCTTTGGACAAGAAGAGACTCATGCTGTTCAAGCAAGAGCTGGTATGTGTGTTTTTTCCTTTAAGCGTTGATGCAGTGATGCTCACTGAAAGCGCTCTGGTTGTATACGTTTTAATTTCCATTTGATTTCACCATACTGGAATGCTTTGTAATTAATATGAATATCATATCCCGAGCATTTTTTTTAAATAAACCCCACTGTGCTTAATAAAGAGTTGTAAGATACCCTAAAATAATTCAGAACATGTTGTTTTTAAATACAAAGGAGGCATTATAATAATGAGCTGATTTTTCTTTTCTGTGCATCTTAACATGGGGTGATGCTGAGTTCAGTGAAAAAACACCAAATTAACACTGCTGTTAGGCATATAATTACTGTGCTGGGACTCAACGTCAAGTCTAGTAAAGTCTGGCGTTTGATAGTCCTGGACCTAGTCACCTCCTGCAGGGAATCGGTGAGAAGAAACTACATTGGATGGAGGTATCGGAATGTTTATTAGCTTTACTTAGTGTTCGTGGTACAAAGTTTGGGTGTGACTTCTGCCAGGACTGAGGCCCGGTAATTCTAGGTGGTAACCACACATCTTTTGGGACTTACAGACACGCAGTACGCATACAAATAAAGAGAGAACAGCGGGCATTCCCTTTTCATGTTATTCAGCTCCAAAGAGCAGATCTCGTCCTTTTGTGGACAGAGAAGGTACTTGTTACCTTGAATCGAGGTCCACATCTTCTCTTTCCAACGTGAATCGAAGCCTGTTTTCTCCTTCTGTGTCCAGCTAAAACTCCTTGATAGTACATCAAAGACAGGTACTGTCTTTCCTGCCTGCAGGAAGCGATGTCCAATGAAGCCAAGAGAATTGTCCAGCAGCAGAAAAAGAAGATGCCACTGGATGAAATGCTGCGTGAGACTCGGAGCTTTACAGATAAAATTCGATTCTTGGCTGATGAGGTAATCCACACAGAAATTCCGACAAGTTTACAATCCAGGGCTTGACTCTGGTTTTCATACTCCCATGTGAATAATATCTCCTGGCCTGACGATCCAAAGGGTTCTGCTTTGGATATCTGGGACCAATCCTGTTTTGCTTTAAATGGAGCTGTTACCAGACCAGGGTAGGAAACACTGGGCTATGTGGGATGGAGAGAGTGCGGTTCAGAGAGTTTGGTTTTTTTTTTCCTTTTTTTTTAAATGAGCCATCCCATATATGCCCTGTTGGTTTGGAGACAGCCTGTGTTCTGATCTGAATTCATGTCTCCACTTGTACGGATGTAGTGATTTGGATGTATAAGCTCAGGGGTCCCTATACTACACATCACCGTGCTGGCACTGCTTAGACATACTATTAAGCCTGAGAATGACAGAAGAATGAACGTATTTGGTAAGGCCAAAATCCAGCCATTGGAGTGCCGATCCTCTGAGAGCTGTCTGTGCTAGCAAACTGAACAGGGCCATGGCTATTCCTTGGCTCAGAGAGCCTGCCATGGTGTGCAGCCTGTGCCCGGATTCTCTTCCTTTCCAAAACACAGTGACCTTGCTCACAGTGCCTCCTGGGAACAGCGTCTGGGCTGGGCTTTGCTTCGAACCACGCTCAGGCTTTGCTTGGGGAAATGTTATTTGGGACAGGGCAAGGAGATGCCATGGAGCATCCTCACAAGCAGAATAGAAGATCATATGCCAGTGTTGAGCTTAGCCCTGGTCTGTTTTGGTTCGCTAGTGTAGATGAAGCTGATGGTATTTCCACATAAAAGATGTGGTATTTTCATCTTACACGGTCTGTGGGTAAGTGATTTCCCGTGACAGAGTCATACTCAGAGTTTTAGTTTTCCCCAAAATGGTTTATGGAGTGGGTGCTCCTTAATCACTCTGCAAAGTGATTCCTAAGAACCTTCAGCCGTTCTTAGGAACGGAGGTTTGGACTGCAAAGCATGAAGTGACATCTCTTTTAGTGTGAGTGCACACTGACCGCTCTGCTGGAACCGTGAGGGAATCAGCTCTTGGTAGAGAGTGTTTTAACAAAAAAATAATGGTAGTGGCTTGTAGAAAGCATTCAGTTTTAGTTCAACATTCCTCATCATTTAACAGCCGCAGAATACAGTGCCTGATGTGTTCATCTGGATGCTCAGCAGCAACAAGAGAGTTGCATATGCAAGAGTCCCGGCAAAAACCATACTCTATTCTCCAGCAAAAGAGCAGAGAGGGAAGGACTGCGGGAAGATTAAAACCCATTTCCTGAAAGTAAGTCTGGGGCACTCTGCAAACACAGGTAATGCCCGGGGGGCATGCAGTACTGAGATTTCTTCCAGGGATTGTATTTTACAGGCTCATTTTTATAATGTACTAAAAATGCGTACATATTTTTATCTGCCATCTACAAAATGTTTGCTTCTTACATTCGTGCTTGTCCTTCTTTAAGCACTGCATAATTTCCAGGCTTTTGGTGTATGAGTAACTAGTTCTCTCATTACTTGTTATGGCAAGTACATAACATTGTTTATCCATAGCTGTATATACAGATGGATAGAAAAGGTACAGCCCCTTCACTGGCAAAGGCCTCAGAACGCAGCACATGAAAGCCCGGGAGGAGACTGGTAAGCGATCAGCATGCAGCAGCTCAGACAGCAAGGAATCCCATTTAATACAGCGGTTATTTGTGCTTGCTATTTAACATGTGCCTGGGTTTGTGCAATATATGTCCAAAATAGTGTTATGGGATTATTCGTCTTGGAGGAAGGTCTTGGTGGATGTACTCCTACAAAGGCAGTGTGACCAGTAGTACACGGCAATGGAACATTACGCAATGTGATTGTTACTATGGCCATCAGGAAAAGTCCAAACACAAGACAAGGGTGACTTCCTATGGTTCCTACAGATTTTTTAGTGGCTTTTACCTGGAGCTGCTGGGAGCACTCCCATAAAGCACAACTAAAGAGCAGGTAGAAATATCCAAGCTTCGGATAGTTGCCGTAGGTACTTGTTAAGCACAGTCCTATTTGCCCGCATGAACAAAAAAATGCCATAATTAACTCTCCATTCCCTTCAGTATAAAGAATTACCTTAGGAACAGATAATAGTAAACATGAACTGGGCAGAGCTAGATGAAGTGCGAAGGGAAAGGAAGGAAATAATATTATTTTTTATCAAGACTAGTAATGTTTTATACAGGAATATGGTTTTTGACCTACCCAATAGACTAATATTTTCAACAATACATGGGGCTGACTATTGGAGACCAGCAAAACTGCACAAAATGGAAAGTGGGCTGAAGTCTGGGAAAAGTAGGGAATCAGCTAGCACTGATGTGCTTGTAGCTGTTAGGCAGCCTGCACAAACCTCTGCATATTAGGCAGTGTGTCATCGACATAGACTTTCAACTGAGCAAACTACTCATTTCTTCCCTAAGAACCACAGAAGTCCTTGTGCTGGATGAGTCTCAGGGCCACTCACTGTGGAGAAATGCCATTTCTCAGTGAACGCTCCTTTACTTTACACTGGTGTGGGAGGACCCAGCACCCAGCTATCTCTCTTTCTTCAGCTGGTTGGTGATGGGTGAATTTTTTCTTCAGTTACCAGGCAAGCGCCCACTGGGCTGGACCGTGCAGGCAAAGGTGGACATCTACCTATGGCTTGGACCTGCCAGCTATGCCCACAGCATGATGGAGAATTTGCCTGCAGGATATGAGACTGAATTACCATCTAACACCAGCTCAGGGCACAGCATGGTGCTGTCACCTGCCTGCTTGCTATATAAAAGTAAGACACTGTTTCTTCTCCATACTAACAATTAAGAGACATGGCCTCAAAAGCTCTGCTTCAGAGGGTGGCACAACCTCTGTTTCAAGTAACTGCTCTAAGATGATCACGGCTTAGAATCTCTTAATCAGAAAAGGCTGTTTCATTGCCAAGTCATTGGTCTTGCTACTGATGCTGTGCAGATGTCAGGAAAAGAAAAGACCTGTTCCTTGCAATTTCTGTTCCCTGTGCCATGGGTCTGTCTCCTTGTAATGAGGAAGCACCCTTCAGTTCTCCTGAGGAAGTACCGTGTTGAACACCTAGTATAGAAACCAGAGATGGAAGATTAAAAATTGGCAGTTAACAACCTTGCAGTAGAGACTTACATTGGGTATTGATTTTAAGTGAAGACAGAAATTTTACACAACCTCCGAGTGTCTTAGGTGTTTCTTTAGTAGACAGCCCTAGCAACAGTTCCCTTGTGAGATCCTGGCTGGACGGCTGGTGATGAATCTTTCTTTCCTATCTACGTGCTGCATCATTTCCACAAAGCTGACATTACTGTTTTCTTTGCAATGACATAGCCCCACACCTTTTCCAACTGAGAGCCCACATGTATCAAGCGAGGGGGCTCATTGCAGCTGACAGCACTGGACTTTCCGATCCTTTTGCAAAAGTTACTTTCACATCACGCTGCCAGACCACGAAGGTAAGATCCAAAGTCTCTTTCAGTAAATGAAAATACTTTTTTTTTCCCCCCCTAATTAATCCATGAAAAGGAATAATCTTGGTTTTGCCAGGAGGTACATGGCAGGAAAAGTTAGATGCTTGCTGTTAAAGAGCAACTCCTGGCAGTCCACTGCAAGCAAGGTAGAAGTTTAGGTGCAACCCTAAGCTTCTTTTAGGTCTAACATGAGGTGCATTAGCACTAGTTTATTTTAGTTCAGATATCAGATTCTCTGGGGCTGCTGGGACTTTGTAGCAAGTGAATTACCTTTCCTAACATCTTTTCTATATGGTTTAAGTTCGAGCTGTTGTCATTGCTTGGTATGAGGATGAATCCCCACAGTTCTCTTTTCTATAGTCTATTCGTGCAATGATCGAGCAAAGAGTGAAGACCTTTACTTGGCTTCTGTAGCCAGGTGAGCTAGCATGGCTCTTTGGGATGGAAATCGGCAAAGCGCAGCGGTGGTTTTAGAGTGGCAAAGTTGAAAAGAGCTGAAAACAGAGAGGTGTGAGACTTTGTGCACCACTTAAATGCTGCAAAAATGTGCCCGTAAGTAGCAGTCTCACATCTCCCTCGGGCATGTCCAGGGGGAAATTGGTCTTCTGTGAACATTTGATGGAGCCTCTAGAGAGAAGGGGAAACTTTTACAGAGCTCCATCAAGAAGGGTTGAAGTACAGCCCTGGCAAATAAACAGAAGGATGGTCCCTCACAGAACATGAAGACTGACTGTCAAGGTCTTGAGCCCTCTACGACTACCCTGTAGTTAAAATGGGGCTAGGAGTTATGAAACCCACGCCACAAGCAGAATTTTCTGGGCCAAATATGGACTTGCTTTAGAAAAAGTATTTAATCTTGCCATCCAGCCCCTGCCCCCAAAACTCCACAGAAGACTGTTTTAATTTAATTAATTCTAACGTTCTGCTGACATATTCTTTTATGAAGCAAGTTCTGTAGCATGAGCCAAAGGGAGCAAGAAGCAAAAAACTCTCTCTGCTCTAAGCTGTAGGTGCTTCTTTGTGCTGTTTTTGCCTCAAGGATATGAATTATGAATGTATTTTTCCGTGTAAGGTGATTTTAACTTACAGAACTTGGGGAATGAAGCCAATGAAGTTCATGGTTAGATGCACTAGATTCAGGAAAGTAGAATTTGTCCCAGGAAAGCTTGGATTTTATAGGCACAGAACTGTTAAGTTTATTTGCTGCCTGAATAAAATGTTGCAGCCAATAACTTGCATGTTTTCAGTAGACTGTCAGCCAAGTGCCAATAAACTGCAGTCAAGAACCTTGTTTCCTTATTTAAAAGAACAATAGCAGGTTATGAGTCACTTTGCAGTTGGCATATTTTTCCTCTTTAAATGTTATCTGTTACATATATCTCTTGCCAAGACAGTTAAAACATTGTCTATGATGAAACTCTGTAAGAATCCACATAAGCCACATTACAACAAATTAAAAACTATTGATTTATGATCAGTGCTTCACTAAAATACATAAAATATTTTTTTCTTTCCCGTAAAGTGTTATGTGTCATTACACTGTAGTAAAAACAAGATTGAAAGAAAAAAAAGTACCCTGGAGAAGTGAAAACTGGCCTCAGTTTAAGACAACAACTCCATTTTAATAGAATTGGACATGCACTTTCTTTCCTAAACTGGCAGCTTTCCTCTAAATTCAATACTGTCTACACAGACAGGGGTTCATGTGTTGATGTGCTTGAGAGGGGTCTGTAAGGCAAACTGGGAGATGGAGGAACCGGAGGTACTGGCCTCAAGGCAAGAGAATCCTGTTTGTCTAGCTGAGACAGGCTACTGAAAAATGTGGTGTGTCAGACAAGGAACTGTTCAGGCTGCAGGACAGGACGTCACCAGCAGATCGGCATGTCCTGCTGAAGGAATCCCAACCAACAAGTTCATAGCTCATTAAATGTTTCCTCTATTTCATTAGATCATTTCTCAGACATTATCCCCCACCTGGAACCAGATGCTGCTCTTCAACAGCATCGTGCTTCATGGCGACAGAGAGGAGATTGCTCAGTTCCCACCAGAGATCGTCATTGAGCTGTACGATGACGATGCAGTGGTAAACTCCAAATCTTTCTTACTAAAACTTGGGCTCTTGCATCTTACTGCCAGTGTGAAACCAAAGCCGTGCCACCGAGTAGGCGTTGAGCCGGTGACCTTGCTGAATGGAGCTCAGTGTTCCAGTGGTTTGCAGTTCAACACCTGAAAATAGCCCTGAGACTTGCCTTAGGTCCTTGCAAAGCTCTGGCCTTGTTTTTTCCCAAGTGACTCTTGCTCCCAAAGACTGGCTTATGGAAATCAAAGGCATCTTGCCCCAACCGCCCTTGCACACAACTGTAAATATTGTGTCTAAGTCTGGGGAGACAAGAATTTATCTCTGACCGTGCAAGCTCTACACAGCTTCACTGACTGAGTATTGACCTCAGCAACTTTGGATGCCCTGAAGAGGTAGTGAGTCCTCAGCCCTTCCGCTTCCACAGCTGCCTTGCATTTTATCTTGCTCCTTCCTTCAGGAGGTTTGCGTTTTGGGTTTTTTTTTCACGAATACTAAACTGCATCATCTTGGCTCCTGTGAAATTCAAATGCATTTGACATCTGTATTCTCCTTTATTTAGGGTAAGGCAGAATATATTGGGTCTACAGTGGCTTCCCCTGTGGTGAGACTTGCTTATCGAAACTATGAACCACCTAAACTTTCTTACCACCCAGTGTTTTGTGGAAATCTTTCAGGAGGAGACCTTCTTGCTACGTTTGAGCTTCTGGAGGTAAACTAGACTTTCTCAACCGTTACACTTTTGCACCCCGGGCTCACAAAAGCAGCCGTGGCATCAAGGCCCATCACCCTCTCGCATTAATGGGAACTGCAACTGGAGCAGGATCACTCTGCTGCTGGACCTCATAGTTGCCATGCAATCTCTGTCACTCCCACCACACTGCCAGGGGCCACTGTCCATGCACACACCACTACCAGCCCCTTGCATGCTCCGAGCATCATTTGCCTGTCACTTGCACTGCCCTCACTTGGGCTCTGGCCTGAGAAACAACTGTGAAAGTCCCACCGCCATTGCGATGTGGAGTAGCACATGGCCCTGCCTTTAGCAACCTCAAAGCTCCCAATACGGCTTCCACTCTTAGCAAGAGGAAGCAGTGAATGATAAGGATTGGATTAGCGAGACTTTTTCAGATACCTCTAACATATTAAGAGAAATGTTACACTGGTTTCCAACTGTGAGACGAAAGGCAAATTCATCTTACCTCTGGGGCCAGTCCGGCAGATGCATGAGTGGGGGGTATCATGCCTGGGATTTCAAGGAGTTGCAGTGGAATGTGCAGTGCCACCAGTTAGAGGAAACATCTCTCTGCTGAAAATCTACAGCAGTTTATTCTGAAATCTGAAATGGGAAAAATGCAGGACTCCGTGACACATTTTACAGATATTCCCAAGATAAAACAGGCTTTTAATCATGATGGGCTATTTATGTTCTTGGAGAAAGCCTGAAATATGACACCATGTGGAACATGTCCTCATTGTGGTGGGTACCTAGGGATAGAGTTTAGTACCTTAGCCATAATTTTCCCATTTTTTTAAATTGAAAACTATGTTTGGTGAACAAAGAGAGCATTGTGTCGTTTTGCCATCTTTTGGGACAAGGGAAGCAGCACTGCTTCTGGGATATATCCAAATGTACCCTGTGACCTCTCTAGAGAGTTAACAAGAACTGTAAGTAAAGACCCGGCAGTCCTTATTTTCATGCTCTGTATTAGTCTTCTCAGTGACAACACTCTAGAGCATCTCACATGGCAGACAGTAGCAACATGGTCATTAAGGAAGTTTGCAGGAAGATATATATAAACATCTGCCAGGCTTCAAAGCACTCCCAGAGCTGCTGTGCCAGTGGCTCCTCCCTGCATCGGGGGATTCATCATGATGCTCTGTGTGATGAAATTCTCATCACTAATTTATTCGCATTCTGAGCCCGTAAATTTTCCCATGACAAACCGTGCTTGGTAACTCCGATCTGCAGGTACCATTTGGTTCAGCTGAAGAAGTGTGGTGTAAGAAGTGAATCCTTCTTTCTCAGAATGGATGCTATTATACTGGGTCTTGTTGGAGGAGTAAAGTTATTCTTATAACAACATCCTGGCATTTAGAAAAATAGTAGACTGAAACTATGGACTAATGAATACTAGGAGTCTGATTTTGCTCAAAGTGGGCTCAGGATTTTACTGATTTTTTTTTTTATTTAAACAAAAAACCAAAATCCCCTTGTAAACACACATTGGGGGTGTTTTTCCCTACTGTTGTTTGAGCACTAGATCATTTTTCACCTCTTGTTCTGAGCAGTTTCACTGTGGCCATAAAGCAAAGTCTTTTCTGAGTTGCACCCAGCTAATTTCACCCAAATGAACAGGGTTTCTCTGTGTAATTTTCTGTGTAGTACAGCAACCCTCTCAACTCCACCAGTGGTTGTTAGATCTTGGTGACCTGGAAACCTTGAAATAGGTTGGAGAACTGTTCAGTTAACTGCCATGCTTAGAAAGAATGAAGGTGAAGATCCAGGGAATCTTGGTATCAGGCTTAGAACTTGCAGTCCTGGAGTGCAGTTTAATAAAACCCTTTATGAGGCAGTTCTGCCCTCAAATGTGAGATCTCACCAGCCTTCCTCTCCTAAGATATGTCCTTTGGAACTAATCCGTTCTCGCAGCTGTAAGAGGAGACACAAACAGCTATGCACATTCTAGTTAAAAAAAAAAAAGGTGCCATTTAGAAATTACATATGCGTAAGTTTCTGTATCACGCAGATTAATACATTTTTCTTGATCACCTGCCATCAATACCCAAGTCAGATAATGGAATGAAAGTGGTACCCTGAAATGTGAACTGTGTGCAGGGACCTGACATCTGGTGTGTGATCTGGGTCAGGTGGTCTTTGCCTCCTGTTTTATTTAAAATACCAGTTAATCTATTATGGGACTAAATTTTTGGAGCATTTATGTCAGTTAATGTAGAGTTGGAAGCTCTGAACAAACAGGCGGATTTCTAGGCAGGCAGGTTTTGTTCACAGAGCCGTGTGTTTCTGTTTGGCTTTTTAAACAGCGTAGTGGAAGTGGCCAATAGAAACCAGATGCATCGGGGAACAACCAAACTAGACCGAGATCTCTGGCCTCAAGTTCCCTGAAATCTTTTAAATACGTTGCTTTGGGTTTTTCCTGATAAAAGGCAGTAAACTTGTGCGTCGGTAAACTGTCGCTGCCAGTTGTGTGAATACTCACCTGTGCTGCTGGTGCTATGCTCCAAGAGCCATTTTCGACCCATCTCTTCCCTCACCTACAAGGTACGAGGGAACACATCCTTTCTCCCTCATGTTCATTGAACTCCCGCACAACTGCACGGAGCTGCAGAAGGCCTAATGAAATGAAGCAGAACACTCCAGCTTTCCAGGTCCTCTTAGAGCTGCACCCCAGCTGCTTCACCTTTCGGGTGACAGGGAGCTTAGGAATGCTGAAGCGCTCCACGAGTTGTTTCTTTCTCCCAGAAGCTGTGTGTACTGTGTGCCTGGGGCACTGCGCTTCGTGTAAAGCTGAGGAGAGCTCTCCCTGTAGGTCGTTAGCTTACCTGTGAGACCTGTGTTCCTGCTGTTCTCTGCTCTCGTAGCCTGGACTCGCCATCATGTGCTGGCTTCAAATGTTTTATGTAGAAATGTGATAAAAGAGGCCAGGCTTCAGATCTGCCCCGCACGGACTGAAAAGGTCATAAATACGCTGTTGAAAATTAGGAAGGGATTTAGAAATTAAGCCAGGGAGCTTTTCCAGCGAGGTGAACCAAACAGGCGTCAGAGCCTGGAGCACAGGAAGAGCCAAGAGGCAGAGACGGATCAAGCCGCAGAGCTGCGGTGGAGCGTGCTCTCCTCCCACCCAGCTGGCACAGGGCAGTCCCGGACGCCCAAACAAGCTTCTGAACCCGGGGTAGGTTTCTGTGCAACCAGCCACACACGAAGAGCGTAAGTGCCACCTCCTGCAGGACTGGACTATCTGCACAGAGAACACCCCGCCCTGGTGCTGGAGATGTGATTTGCAAGTTCCCAAACGGCGGCAGCATGCAATTATGCAGGACTGTTATTCCACAGCGGCTAAAGAACATCATGTCTGTCATAAACGGATGGTTTGGCTGATGTGTACTGTCTGTTCACCGAACTTTTTAAACTAGAATCGGATCTAGAATTTTCCTGTGAAAGTATTCTTAGTTTTGCTCAGGATTTTTTGTTAAATAGAATTATCATGCTTTCAAATTTTAGTAAGTAGACTTGGTGTGCTTCAGTACATGCATATATTTAGGGCAGATCGTGCCCTACTAGGACAGAGGAGCCTTTTTTTTCCGAACGGTTCATAAAACAAATCCCTTGAATACATTTCCTGCCAAATGTTTTAGCATCACAGCAGAACAGATAGCAATCCAGGTCACATTCCTCTCACAACCTGTCTGCTCTGCAACGTGTCCTGTAAAACTGCATTAAACTGATGTGTTCTATGTGCCATTCACAGATACTTCTGATACTGGTTTTATTCTTAAAAAAAAAAAAAAACACAAACTAACAAAAACCAAACAAACCAAAAACCCAAAAAACCCAGTCTAAGTTATGACTGACTAATTTTTCAGATTCCTGAGTCAGATCCAGACAGACTTCCCCCATTGGATCCACCAGACGTTGACCAGATTTACCCAGTTCCAGCTAACATCCGACCTGTTTTAAGCAAATACAGAGTGGAGGTGGGTTACTTAGAATATTTCCAATCCCAGATCTCAGCTCCTTTTATTTTCTTATTGAACTGTAACAGTAAGGGATGATGATTTTAAAATCCTGATCAATAGGAATCACATAAAAATAGCATATGGATAAAAAAAAAATTGATAAGCTCAGATCAAATAGATTCACTGAGTCTGGGCACGCCAGGCAGTGCTTCCACCTGAGGCTGGATCTCAGTTCTGACCTGCTGGGAAGAGACTGCTGCTGTTGCAGCGCACGGCTGATGGACGTGTGCTCAATGCAGCCCAGGGAAGAGTCTGCAGGAAAGGGAGCGCTTCCCCTTGCAGCTGACCTTGCTGGAGATGAAGTTCAGCATCAGCCACCTCCCAAGCTTTTTCTGGGTACCATGCTTCAGCCAAGCAATGTCTCCTGCCCACGTACAAACGTTTGCACCTTCTCTGCCCTCTCCTCTTGCACCACCTGGGTCTGCAGTCCTGTTGGGTTAGAAAGCAGGGAAATGCGGCCGCTTTTCATGTCAGTGTAATGCCTGGATGCTGTCCAGCACCACCTCTCGCTGTCACTCATCCTGCTGCCTTTACACCGCCTGCTTATTTGCCCATTTTGCTATGCCAGGTCAGACCCTGCTTGTGTTACCTGGTGACCCTTCCCCAAACACTCTTTTGGGAGCCCAGAAGCAGTTCCAGCTTTGCGTTCAAAGATTGAGCAGCTGAGCTGCCGAAAAGGAGAGAACGTTTTCAGCTCTGCTGTATCATTTAGTTAAACTGATTTTTAATGTGCGTAGGAAAGAGGTTTTGTTAGCAGTATTCTTTTTTTAAACCTGACATTGCAACGTAAATAAGCCCATGAGCTACTCTGCTGATGCTAAAGAGGCAACTTAAATCCTTAAATTTGCACGTTCCTCTGAGTACCGTGCTACGAAGGCCTTCCCACTGCACCTGCAGCGTGACGGCTTTGTGCTGCTTGTACATTTTCTATTATACGCTGCTGTGACGTGCACCCCAGCTAGCTCCAAGGCACCCAGCTTGGAAGCATCCTCACTGTAGGCTTCTTGTTTGGGCAGCTGAGCAGAGCAGCCACCCTCCCAGTGCGATTCAGATCTTAAATAGGTTAAATTATGTTCTGGAAGTGCATCTCTGTCTCCTTCGGTTCTGGAGGGAGCACAGCACAACTCCACTCCTCATTCTGATGCTTCGGGCACCTTAAAATCAGGGAAATGGCCTCCAGATCCAGACAGTTAAACTGCTACGAGAACAGCTTTATAGATATACGTATGTATATAGTTATATGTATATATAGTGAAACATGAACTCTGGAGGGCACCCAGCAAGGAACTAACACAGAATGAATATAACGCAACCATATATGTTAAAATATTATAAAATATATCTCACACTGGTGGAAAAGGCCATGGAGCCTTTGTAACTACGGAAGTGTGTCCCAGTTTTAACCAGGAACCTCTGGCAACAGAGCAGGATCTCACTGATCCTCACTCCCCGCAGCGCCCCTCGCCACTCCCTGACTCACACAAATCCCCAGCCATTCCAGGGTTCATGTTCCACAAAGCTCTGGTTTGGTTCCAGCCTTTATTTCAGACCCAGGAGACTCACGGCTCCTCTCACCAACTGTAATGTAAGCATCTCCCACTGCCTCAGCCTTCTCCTTCAGGGTTCCCTAGTTTGTGCTACATAAAGTCCCATTTTTCCTGCAGACCCCTATTTGGCAGACGCAGTTTCCCTCTTGTCCTCCAGACCAGGAGCGTGGTCCTTTGAAGGAGAGCTGCTTGGAGACCTCCTGCCATTAATTGCAGACCTGAGGGCTGGCTTAGCTGACAAACCTGTTCATTTGTTTGCTCCTTCACCTGCTCTGACACCTTAAACAAACCAAGCCCCTGCCGCCCTGCTGAAAAGACAGCTTTTGGAAATGTGATTATTATGGCTCACTGTTGGCAGTAACTCCTTGATAACAGTTGGATGTTATTAGTTGTTTTAACTTCCACCATTAATCCTGATGGTTATTGCATATCAGTTTTAAGTTGTTTGGTTTTTTCCAGTAGTCCTGCGTTGCCAAAGGGCTATGAGGGACATCCCAGCAGTGGCTCCCCCCAGACTGAGGGGTCTCTGTAGGCTACCAGTGTTTCTCTCTGACCACCATAGGTCCTGTTCTGGGGTCTTCGAGAGCTGAAGAAAGTCCAGCTCCTCTCTGTAGATCGCCCCCAGGTTCTCATCGAATGTGCAGGGAAAGGAGTGAAATCCTCTGTCATCCAGAGCTACAAGAAAAACCCCAATTTCAGCGGCCTGGCAGACTGGTTTGAAGTGGTGCGTACAGCATGCTGCTCCTTGCCTGTCCATTCCCTGGTCAGACAAGGTGGTAATTACTGATTTCCTTTCTTTCTTTTCAAGTAAGTTCCTCTGTGTGTTAGTTAAATACTAAGGGACATCAGTTCTCACGCAAAAGCTACCAATTTGAGGATGCTTTAAAAGGCTTCTGCTACAACTGTGTGATAAACGAAGATGATGTTCCTCATGTTATGCCCCAAGCAGACAAGGAATAGGTTGCAAACGGGTTTTTTGCTGATAGGTTGGAACTTGTTGGCAGATAACAGGGTTATTTTTAGTACTTTTCCCTCCTCCTTTCCCATTTTTCAGGGTAGTGCTCAGTTTCCTTTATTTTCTTTCAATTCTTTTAATTTTCCCTCACGTGTTACTGGGCTATTAAGGGATTGGTAATTTCTGGCTCGTGAGCTCTGGACCTTTTCGTATTGTAACACTTGCTGTTACGGACTGGAAATTTAATTATCTCCTGCTGGGTGGGTCATAAGAGCTGGTACTTTCAGTGGACAAAGGTCAGCATCAGGAAAAAAATAATCTGTTTAATTTGCTCCAGTTGCGAGCATCAATCTTAGACAAAAGGATATCAAAACTAACTAACCATTAACTAACCAGTATACTGAGTATGGTTGCTACAGCATTTTTAGTGTTCTCTGTATGCCACATGTCCCTTTTGTAATTTGTCCCACAAGGCATGTAACTACCTAGTGTCCACATCTGATGGTTGGGCAAGCTGCGGCAGGTAGGGTTAGTAGCCTTCAGCAAAGGAGCAGTGACATTAAGACTCACAGCTTCCAACACAGTATTAATTCCTTCTGAATGATCCGCAGCTTATTCTAGCAAGAGATGCTCTTTTTAGGGCATGTGTACGACATCATGGGACTTAACTTGGTAGCACAGTCCATACTGTCCGCTCTGTATTCTTAAGGCTTTCTCCAGACTTTGCAGAAAACCATGGACAGAACCATACTGCCTATGCTGTATGCATCTAGCATTTAGAGTATGTTAATAGCTGAGCAGGAGAAGGGAGGGAAAAAGTCTCATTGCCGCTGTGCATGACAGATACTCTATAGGTGTTCTATATTCTCCAGCAATTCTCATGGTGCTGTCTGTCCTCCTTCTCTAGGAGCTGCCTGAAAATGAACTCTTGCATCCACCACTAAGCATCTGCGTGGTTGACTGGAGAGCGTTTGGGAGGAGCACTCTTGTTGGAACGCATACCATCAACTGTCTTAAGCAATTCCTGTGTAAAACCCAGCTGGGTCCTCAAGCTACACCAAACAGACTAGACATTGTAGAAATTCAGGAAGGTAAACGTCCAATCCTGACCCCAAATGCAAAGACAAAGGACCTGCTCAGAGGCTTAATGCTAGGCATGTACATGGAAAATATGCTTTCTTGTGTAGAGTGTAGGGTCAAACCCTTAATGATATGATCAATTGATGATCACCAAATGTGATGGGAGCATTTCTGGCAAAATCTTACCTAATTTGCAATGGTTCAATTTCAGCTTCGCCTGAGTTATCCCAGCCTGCTGAGTTATCTCGAGAAGAACCATTTTTAGCTGATCATATCTATGTTGAGGTGGAGCAGGGTAAATGTACAGTGGTAGAAGCAGACCCATATCTCACCACACTTCCTGTCACTGAATCAGAGCACTTTCCCTCTGAACCAAAGAGAGAGAGAAAACAGAAGGTAAGTGTAGCTGAAGCTGCCAGGTAACTTCATGTTGTGGTCTTGCAGACTTTAGCCTTTCCTTATAAAATGGTAAACTCTTACTCAGCTCAGGGTTGGAGATTCTGGGTACTGATGGTAACACCCATGCTATCTTGCTGGCCCTTGAGAGAATAATGCAGCTTTGACCCCATGTAATTTCGTTACTTCCATTAACAGAAACTTCCTTTCCTTCCCTTTGTGCTAGGTGGTCATCTTATGGGCAAGTACTACTGGAGTAGTAGGGTTTTTACTTTTCCTGGCCTTGAATGACCTACTTAATTGAAAACTCTGGCTGGGAATGACTGTTTCTGTGTCCGTGGCATAGAGGCAGGGGTGCAAGCCCCCTTGTGTTAGGTGCTGTACAAACGTGGAGCAGAAAGTCTGCTTCCAAAAGGTGCTACGGTCAGAGTATAGAACTGGTGTCAGTCTGTGGGTAGAAGAAGACAGGAAAGTACAGGGAAACAGGGCAGTTGTGGTGAGCATGGCATTTACAATACAGTATAGGCTCTAGATTGCCCACATTTTTTGTTCAGATGCACACGTTGTTCCTTTGTAGTTTCTCCATCACAGTCACTCTTTTATTAACAATGGTAAAAGGGTGCAGGACTGAGTTTTGTTTCAGGAACTGTTTCTGCAGTTACATAAAGCATGCTTCTCTGACCTTGGATGTTCCAGTGGTCAGATGTTTCCAGCATCCTTCATAATTAGGAGGTCAAAGAAACCACAGGGATGTCTTGTTCCCTAGATGTACACACTAGTCTGGATCTTTCACCTGCTACGGAACAATTTGAATGCATGACAGCAAAGTGTAGTAAGCAAAGAGTCCTAAAGGGAACCTGTAATTTAACCATCTGTGTTATACTAATTTTCTTCCCCACTTACCTATCTGTCACTCCCAATTATCTATCTCTGCTCCAGCCTCCCCAGCCAAGCTGACAACTCTCTGTGAGGGTGTAGGATGAAACGCTCTATTTAAGAAGGGCCAATCTTTAGGCAAGAGTGAAGTTAGTAGGATTTGCCACATGAGCAGGGGATCTCCAGGATCAGATTTTAGCTTTCTGTAAGAAGAGACCAGCTGAACTGCAGCAACTGTTGGACTCTTCCTACAAAAGGCAATAAAGTAATAATGAGAGTTCTTAAAATACTGAAGTGGGACTTAAGTGGACTAAAGTGGGAGAAACAAATTTTTATCTGAATGTTCACACCCCTTAAATCATCAGTATCTATGTTTCTGTGTACATTTGCCTGTTGTATGGGTTGCTCCTGTGGCAAATGTCTCAAATGTTCAAAGTTTTGGCATCATCAGTAGGTCATACAGAGATAGCTTTAACAGTTTGATGATGAGAGCTTAATTCATACTGCATTTTATTCAGCTCTTGGAGGTTGGTATTTTCTTCCTATACATCTGTTCATTTTTGATGTCGTGAGTCAGGTGATTAACCAGTGCTAGAGTCCAGCAGTGTTTTCCCTATGCTTTGGTAGGATATGAAGAAATCCACTCAACAGTCAACAAAGAGGAGAAAAAGAACAATTGCTGATGAATCAGCTGAAAATGTTATTGACTGGTGGTCAAAATACTATGCTGCTGTGCTCAAAATGCAGGAGGTAAGTCACTCAGCATGCCCCAAACTCCCGTGGGTGAGAAATGTTGTAAAAGCAGATTCACTGCTGGATGATTCTTTGTTGATATTACATTCATAATGAGGAGTTTGTCCATTCTCTTTTTCTTTTAAAAGGCAAAAGGGATTTTTTTTCCCAGTGAGGGAAAATCTGAAGACAGTAAGTAAAATATTTGCATCTTTCTATTATTTTTGTACTACTAATAGTTTGCTTCTCTGCTATTTTTACAGTCAACAATTAATGTCTGATAACAGAGTACTGCTGGTATACTGGATTCTTTCCTCTGCAGCTGATCAGGTGGTGGGTAGGTTAAAAATTCACAGTCACTGTTGGGTTAACTTGAGTTTCCTGTCATTTGCATCTCATGCACAAAGATTTGCAAAGTCAAAGTCCTAAATGGTGGAAGGTGGAGATCATCCTAATCTTAGGTTGTATTTCTAACAGGTTCAGAAAAAGAAGCTTCTCTCAGTTTTGAACCCAGTTCAGAATCAATCACATAGGAAGAGCTTTTGCTAGGAGATTCCGTAGTCACGTGTTACTTCCATAGTTACTTCCATAAGCTGAAAAGGATTCTAGTGGAAAATTTTTCGCACAAGAACCTAAAAGAATTGGCCAGAAATAGGCTCTCTGTGTGTGAATGATGTATGTGTGTCTCCATACAGGGGTACTCCATGGCTTAACAGGTCCTCCCACAATCAAACAGCTCTAGAAAATTCTGGGTTTTTTTTGGACAAATGGGACTGTTTGAGCAGACTGGGAAAGAAAACAAATGCTTACTGCTTACACAGAGCTGCAATTCCAAATTAAACGATAGCATCTTCCCATGTCAGAGCTGACGGCACTTCACCAGAGGTTGAGGTGAATTCTATTTTCAAGAAGGTGTTGGGATTGCTCTGGATGGAAGACACAAGCTAAATGTCAGATGGTATCATTCTGGAAATAGCAGCTGACGGTGTTTCAGTGATCAGCAGGGCTGCTGAGAGACGAGGCGGAGATCAGTTTCTGAGTGAAACTCTCTTGCACACATGGAGGAGGTATTTAGAGAGCACAGGTTCTACAGAGGTGTGATGGTCACTTACAATTAGAAATCTACTTGACATCGTGACATTCACCCGCATGTTCTTCAGGCAGTTGTGGCATACTGGTTTTTACTGATGACTTCAGGTCTTGTAAATTCTCTTCTGATAGTTTTTGTTACTTATTTTCACCTGTGATGATAAGCATTATACATCCAGGACAGCACTGATATAATATATATACACACACATATATATATATATTTCTAAATAGTGATATCAAACACACATGAACTACTCAAAAAAATGAATGTAAAGTGAACTCAAAATCTAGATCTCAGCCAAAGAACTAAACAACCTCAGTGCCATTTTTAAGGGCTCATCCTATTTTCATGGAAAGTCCCCGCTCTTTGTTGGGAGTCTGGCTTGGGGCTGGTCAGATACCTCCTCCCATTTCTCATACTTGTAGGCTTTCACAAGGTGAGATGCACTGTTTTGTGATACCTTTGAACAGAGAAGGACTTGGATCACCTGATATCTGAAGTGCCAGTGAGCCTAAATAGCAGCTTCCAGTTTAAAATAAGCCTTACATTTTATGAGAAAGCTGTTGAGATCTGTTAGTTTGAGTCTGGCAGGTGTCAAGGAGGAAGGAAAAGAGTTCTGGGAGATGGCCATCAGGGAAGAGGTCATACACGACACCATCACACTTGGTCCACCAAGCTCATGGTGAAGACAGTTAGCCACAGAGAGGATAAAATGGCACCTCTCTGCCTGGGAGGAGTGGTGGGAAAAGAGGGGACCCTATGCTTGGCAGCAGAAGAATGAATGGAAAAGGACTGAGGGAGACTCTTTAAAATGTATTTTGCATGCTTATCCAAAGCATTTGATGGGCTTTGCTCACTAAACCTACTTGATGTCATGAAATCTCTGCAGATAAGCAGACTCCTGACCACGTTGCATTGACCATAGAAGAGGAGCCAGACAAAAAGAAGAAGGATAAGTCATTGAAAAGGAAACAAAAAGAGACTCCAAACCTAGCAACCCTGAAGGTAAGAGAGAAGTAAGCCTGAGAGGTAAGCCTGTTGTCCACTGTCTCCCCAAAGCTTGACATCTGCAGCTGACCTTAGCAAACCCTCCTTACGTCTATTTCAGACACTGTAAAATGAATAAACCACACAAAACGATAGTGAAAATGCACATCAGCTCATGGCGCCCAAAAGAAACCAGGGTCTTGTCGGGTACAGGTGGCCTGCTTGGCCTTCGGTTTACCAGCATAGACATGACCAGAAAGTCCCAAATGAAAACGCAGTCTCATCGTTTGCCTGTAAACCCCTGAAATTGGGAACTCCAACTTCCATGCTGGAAATATCACAGCCTATTAAGACTGACTTAAAAAGCAGTGTGGGAAACATTGCTGAAACAGCTAGCACCTCCTCCCTGACGGGGAGGTAACGGCCAGCTCACATTAGGTTTGGTTGGACCACAGGAGGAATCCGAAGAAAACTGTATGGGTGATGCAAAATGACTGCAGAGGTGAGGAGCTGGAAAAGATGAGGACTACTTGGATTGGATTGTAGCTGAATAAAGGGGAATTTGAAACTGCCGCTTCCAATTTTTGAGAGGCGGCACTAGTCCCGGCCCCTCTATTTCACACTGCATAACATGTGATAAATTACAGAGGCAGAGTGTTGAAAAAAGAAACTGTCCTTTTAAAACTGATTTGGTGGAGCTACTGCAGCACTTTATTATTGTCTGCTTTGCTCTCACCTTCCGACGCGTTGACGTGACAGGGTGGGTCAGTCCCTCAGACACACGGCCGAGCGAAATCAGCAGCCAAGAGCGGCGCACCCAGCCTGTGTCTCCAGTGCTTGCAAATACTCATTCTGCCCTTTCTAGAGCCACGTCTGTCTGCTCATTAATGTGCTGTCCCGGTAGTCAGGAAGGTCTTTGGCTAAGGACAACACTGCTCCTGTTTTAAGTGGGGAATTAACTTCTTTTTCCTCGAGGAGTTTTGCAAAACCTTAGTTTTATTAAAATCCGTGTTTTGAGTCAAAATGGACATCTAGTAACCCTGTAATTAAAAGTTGCTATAAATATATTCACTGCACCACTTAAAAATAAGCATTCTACTATTCTCAAAGATTTATGAAGGAGATTTGGAGAGTGAATTTAATGGCTTTGAGGACTGGGTGAAAACTTTCCAGCTTGTAAGAGGAAAATCTAATGATGAAGTTCATGCTGACTCTGAAGACAGGATAATAGGAAAATTTAAGGTAAGCTTAAAAATTGATTAGATGGGTAATGATTTAGAGACTTTATGTTTTCATGTGTATTTCAGGTATACCAAAGATGAAGGAAAAAGACATTGACAGTCCGCTGTAAATAGAATTATCTCTTTCATTAGACCTAGCGAAATATTTTCCCTTTCCCCTCATCAGATAGGTGGAAGCAGCATCCAGCACCAGGTGTTCGCTGCTGTTTTGAAACAAGGAATGACAAAAAAATTTTAAATCACAGCAGGGGAAGAAGAGACGTATTCTATCGTCCAGATTCCACTCATGCTGCTTCATTACTGTGCTATCAGTTACGGCACCTCCTGTGTAATTTTCAGGAATTTAACTGGAGGCCCTTAGAGCTGCTCCGCTGGGAAACAATTGCACGGCCTGATCCAGGGCACCATCAGGCAATGTGAAAATGGAGTTCAAAGCATCAATGATGTTAGTAAGATTTAAAGCCCTTTCTAGTTTAGAGGAACTGATTAAATGCTTTGATACGTCAATTAGTTTGCAATTTCGGATCAAAGGACTTGCTAGTTGCTTTCAGGCAGTATGAGCCACTCTGCAGCGTGAGTCAATGTTGATTTATATGAGTTGTGTGGTGGCTGCAAAAATACAGCTGGATTCCAGTCACACTGTCGTGAAACCAACCCAGTGGAATTAGCAGTTTGCAACATGCAGTTAAGGGCAAAATATTATTTTTAGAATATTAATACTAAGAAATCTAGATTTAGAACACCTGCAGGTGTTAGTCCTTTAAATAATAAAATAGAGAGCTAAGAACATGCAAGTCCTTCTTGCAGTTATGTGGACGTGATGACAGCCCCGTGTTATGGAGCAAAGGCCCTTTAAAAGACGAGGGTTGGAGCACTGAAGCCCGTGTTCCCTTGGAGCGGTGCCACAAACCGTGTTGTGGATATGGATGTGCTACAGCGCAGTTTGCGTGAATGATGATTTATTTGCATTCAAAGGGTTGGTTTTGTATTGCACTTGATCTGGTTTTGCGGGAGATAACAGAGTTTATTACCAGGGCTCTTTCTGCATATACCCAAGTCCTGAGGATGGCAGCTTGCTGGATGGAGGGCAGCTCCGCATCCTGCAAGGGATACCACCAAACCACTCCGTCAAAGTCCTCATCAGGGTTTATGTCGTGGCAGTAAGTAGGCAGATGTTCTTTTAACCTTTACATTACTTGGATGTTTCTTTTCAACTCAGTTTACCTCTAGTGCCGTTGCAGTGAAGCTTCTGAAAATCCTTATCCATGTGGTAGAATGTTTTGTGGTTGAATTTCAGACAAGGTGTTGTGTAGAAATGAGTGTTCAGAGTAGGAAATGTTACCTATTTCTCATGATAAATCACAAGACTGGAGAACCGCTTTACTTGTTCAAACGAGAAGTACCAAAGACATAACTAACGTACTATGGACAAACTGTTCCAGCCACGCTATGCAAATGCTGCCAGTTTTAATCCGTAGAGTTGTTTCAAAATGACACAGTTAAACAAAACCTCAGTAAGGGGGAAATGGGAGCGTATTTTTCGAGGCTGTGAATTGCATGTAATCAAAGCGGTAGATGTTGTGAATAAGTTATGGGGTGGGGAAAGAGGTAGAAATATAGAGGACAAGATGATTAGAGAGCACGATGTGAGAAGTAAGGTGGGCAGAAGGAGCTGGTGTTTCAGAGAAACAGGAGAGCTGCAGGGGATCCAAGAGGGGAAGAATGGCATGCAAAGAGGCAACGGTAAACAGAAGAGAAGAGAAGATTAGGAAGAGATGGCTTTGTGTCCTGAATAGAAAGACTTCCAAGCCACCTCAGAAATACAGTCTGAAGAGTTCTTTTGCACTGTTCAAGGATCTGGACCAATATTTTGGAGGAACCTTTCCTGAATCCCACATGTACTTGTGCAGCCAGGTTCTTCCTCAGCATTACCTCTCCTGCTCATCTCTTTCTCCATCTTAGTGGTGGGATGACATAGCCACTCCACCTTTGCAAACTCTCTTCTCATCCAGGTCATCTTCCCTCAGTTGTTTGCAAAGCTAAGTGCCAACTTTTATATTACATGAGGCAAGCAAAGCCCCTGCACCCAGAAGTGGGCAGGAAAGCCGTGGTCCTGTGTCGTGGCCGTGCTGCACTTAAGTAAGCTTCTTGAGGACACAATCTTTCTTCCTAACAGGCATTTAATCTCAGCCCAGCTGATCCAGATGGCAAGTCAGATCCCTACATTGTGCTAAGACTGGGCAACACAGAAATTAAAGACAGGGAAAACTACATCCCCAAGCAGCTAAATCCAGTATTTGGAAGGTCAGTGATGGCTTATTCTCTTTTTCAGGGGTGGGTTCCGCTTTATCCCTCGCCACCACTCTTGCTGTTACGATTAGAAAGTGTTTGTTATATGCTGATTTCTGCCTGTTTGCGTGTTTTGTAGTTCTAATTGTTAAAATGTTGAGAATTGATGTCACACTGTATGATTATAAATCATTTCATTTTGATACCAGTCAAAACAAATCACAGAATGCAATCTGTGAGAGGTTTCACAAAATGATGCACGAGAAGAAATGAGGCATCAAATTATCTTGTCCTTGCAAATGAATGCAATTGTTAAGTTTAAAGTGAAATAAAAACCAGCACAGCAAAGTGGCATTTCACAATCTTTTGTTGCTATTTCAGGTTGAATATAGTGCCAAAAATATGTTGTAATTTTAGGACTAGGACCAAAACCCTAGTTTTTTGACCCCACAGAGCCTTCTGAATGGGGGAGCCAGGGGCAATCTGTCAGTAAACATCAACTTCCTATTATCAACGCTTTATACTTATTTATATTTTTAATGCTAATAGCTGTGATTTTTTGCCCGTACGTTTCCCTGGTTTTAGAAGCTTGAAAATGTTTTGAATTGGGATAAAGTTATTTTGTAAGAACAGTAAGAGAGAGGAACTATAGCACATTGGACTGAACCTGGAGCGGGGTCCTGTGTGCAACAGCAGAGACTTAAAGAAGAAAATGTAAGGAGCAAAGACAAGAACAGAGTGGTACCTCCATAGCGTGTATCTCCGCTTCTGTCATTTAAGCTTGCTCTTAGTAGAGGTTGCAACTGAACGGTCATTATGGCAAAGTACAGAGCACATCCATTATAGACACATATAGATGGGATGGGAAATCACTGCTGTGTTTGTTCTAGACAAGGTTAGGAGCGGGCTGTTCATCTGCACAGTCCTTGCTGCTGCTGTCAGTGGCAACGCTGGGAGGACTGGACCAGCAACTCCTTTGCAGCAGTAGCATCAGTCACAGTAACCACCTCTTGTCACCCCAGAAGCCCTGGTCAGCATGGCACCGCCAGCCTCTAGCAGTTCCAGACTAGTCCCAAACCCCTCTCTCCTACAGAACCTGCTCTGCTGTTGCTGCAAAATCGACTTTGGCCACTTTGAGAAAAAGGGCAAAACTCATCCTTCAAGGAGACAAAGCTCGGTTTTGTCTGTTCTTTGGAGCAGTCTGTAGCCAGTGTTGCACTGATGAGGATGTCCTGTCTTCCACTAATTTGTCAAATCCCTTTTAAAATCACTGTTGGCTTTTCATCTCAACAACGATTCCTATCCCTGAAAAATGCTCTGAGGGAAAAGGGAGTTCTGACCTTCATTTTTTTGAGACTTGTTGAAAGCTTTTGCCTGATCATTTTGTTGGGTGCTCCCAGCTTCCTATATTCAATATTTAATAACCTGGAGCTTTTTGAAGAAAACAGAAAAGACTCAGATGTCCCTTTTGGGGGTTCTGAAAAAGCATATGAGAAGTCTTACATACCACTTTATTATCCTTGTAATTTCCATACTTCCACCTCTATTGGATTCAGGATAAATCATTGCAGCTGACCAGCTCCATCCCATTGCTTTGTCTACTGCAGGTAGGAACCATCTTAGCACTGTCCCGGGGATGGTAAGGAAGCAGGAGAAAGACAATGCCTGTGCACTGTGTTTCCAGCATGTTCAGATCTTTCATTGCAACACAAAACACTACCAAGAAACCCCCACTGCTTATTAGAAGAGACACTGTCCACATTTTGTTCGCACAGTAATCATTAACTTAGTCTTTCAGGCTTCAAAATTCGTTTGACTACATGCAGGTCTCAATTTTTGCTGTAGATCATTTGAAATCCAAGCTACATTCCCCAAGGACTCCTTGCTCACAGTCCTGATCTATGACCATGACTTTGTGGGAACAGATGATCTCATTGGAGAGACTAAAATTGATTTGGAAAATCGTTTCTACAGCAGGCATCGAGCTACCTGTGGGTTACAAAGTCGGTATGAAATGTAAGTACCTCTTCAGACAGCAACAGAGCACGCACTGAATGACCTGACTGGAAAGAGAAATTCCAGCTGTGGATGAATATTATGCTTTCTCCAGCACAAAAGTGTTACAGGAGGTGTTCTAATTAAAATTCACCAAAGAGCTTAGCAGTGGCTTTGGGTAGCTTCCGGCCCCAGAAGGAAGTAGATCTTTTAAAATTGACAGCACTCGTTGTTCACCAAGTATTTCAGATGGTAAAGAGCCGATGTGTAACTCATCTGCATGATAACTGCCTTTGGACAGGCTTAAAGGGAAAATGGAAAAAAAACCTGTCAGAGAAGTTGTGATGGGGCTCTACGCTGCTCTCCATTATTCAGCTGCGACTGGAGTGATTGCAGCAAGGCTATTGGGACTGGTGTGGCACTGGAGGGGGGCGGAACAGGAGCAGAGGGGGGCAGCTGGCAGGGCCTGTGTAACAGAGGTGTATCTAGAACACCTCTGATGCCCTGGGGTGGGGCACTAACCTAGGAGATGTGGGCTTGAGGTTCCTCTCCTGTGATTCTTTCTCTATTTTATCTACAAACAAAGGGTGCACTATGTAAAAAAGCAATGCAGGAGCACAGACCAAACCCCAAGACTTCCCTTGCCAGCTCAGTTCTCCATCGTTAAGTGTTTCATCGTGTGCTTATTCCAGGTCCCAGATAATCTCAGCTTCTCTGCATGTGGGAGTCACAGAACACTTCTCCTTAAATGGAGGTAGAACATGTAGACTTGAATCCTTTAGGTAGAACATGGGGAGCATGCCAATGCCTGGGCCACTTTATCTAAGCTGTAGGTAAGGCTGCCTCAACTCCTCCTGTGTTTTAAGATAAAAGAATGTTTGGTCCCAGGACCTGAGCAGACAGAGCAGATGTCTCAAGTAACAACTGGACAATTCAAAGGAAAAGTTTGGCTGAGCAGATGTCAGGGCCACTGACCATGAAGCAAATCTCTGCACAGCAAGTCCTGATTTGCCAACACACTTTGCTGAAGGAAAACCTCACCCATTTCTCTTCACTCTCTGTTCCCTCCTTGCAGAGAAGGGTACAATGCGTGGCGAGATGCAACCAAGCCAAGCGAGATCCTCACTAAGCTGTGTAAGGACTACAGAATAAGTGGACCCTTCATGAGGCCAGGGGAGATACAAGTAGGAGCAAAAGTCTTTAAGGGACAGACAGTCTTCACTGAAGATGAGAACGGTAATGAATAGTTCATCATTCTTCAGCTGCATTGTAGCAGTACCAAGAGCCTGACCAAGCTGTAACTGGGGCCCCGTTGTGCTATGCTTTTTAAAGCCAGGTTACTGGAACCTGTCTCTGCTTTGAAATACTCTTGTAACTGTGGTGAAGAAGGCTGTGTCTGTATTAGCTATTGCTGTAGCTTAATTGCTGACAATCTGTAGGGTGAGACAGTTATTGCTGGTGGCCTGACATCCCCATGGGTAGGTGATGGGGGATACTTTGGACTAACTCCTGCTTGATTCCAAGGTTTGGTTGGAGTGCAGGGGACCCTCTTGTAACATGTTTTCTGGCTTAGTTTCATCTGAAAGGAATGCAGCTTGCATCCTCTGAGATCCTTCCACACAGCAAATCAAAGCGTGAGAAGCCAGGGAGAGTCTTTTCAAAAATACATTCCCTGTTTAAACTAAAACACTAGTGTAGACAGACCCAAGAAGGGAGAAGAAGGAGGAAGGGAAATACAGATATGAAGTGAGTTACTCAAGGTCAGACAAGTCTCTGACAACAGTTAGGTTCCAGGCCATTTACCTGTCAGTCCTACCTTACCTACTTTGGCTTTCCTCTCCGTTAGTTTTTTCCTGGTCTTGATTATTACCACTCTGGCTGCTCTTCTGAAGAACTAACACAGCTGTGTAAATCTAGGTATCCGTGGGGTCCATGAATCCAGAGGGCAGGACAGAACTTGCTTTCAGAGCTCCCAGATTAAAGAGAGGTCAAAGCTACCATTAAGTTGAGTGTCCATATCACATAGGGATGGAGTGGGACAGAGCTATCAGTAAAAGATGTCCCTGCCCATGGCAGGAGGGTTGGACGAATAGAGTAGAATAGAATGGAACAGAACAGAACCTAACCGAACAGAACCGAACAGAACCGAACCGAACCGAACCGAACCGAACCGAACAGAACAGAACAGAACCGAACAGAACAGAACAGAACCGAACAGAACAGAACCGAACCGAACAGAACAAACAGAACAAACAGAACAGTTCAGTCAGTAAGGACATATGACAATCATCTAGTCCAACTGCCTGACCACTACTCCCAGGCAGTCCAGGACTACCTGTAGCCAGTGGGAAGAATTGGGCATCTTCAGAGGGTGAAAACAATCTTTAGAAAGGTGTCTTAGAGAGGATATGGTTATCATGGGACAATCTACGTCCTTGCTATTGTGGCTGCCTGAGTAGCTCAGGCTAAAGACTTTGCTTTTACCTGGCTAAAATTAAATACATCACATCACAAACACATGTCAGAGCACAAGAGGGAACCAGCATTCATAACCACAGGGTCACCCTCACTCTCTGAGACATTAGGAAGGCTTTAATACCTACTGTTTAAATCCCAGACAAACCTTTTTTCACCTACCAGCAACTCAGCCATAGCAACACCCACAGGAAGAGGGATAACTGTTTGCTGAAACAAAAGTCTTAACTTTCCTCTCACTTGGGTGCTTCTCTCTTAACCGAGGAGATATCCCTCTTTGAAAGTCTAGGTTTCTTTTGTGTGGAGCCCACACAAAAAAGGGGGAAAGCGAAGCTCAAGAGCTCAAAAGGCTTTCTTTGCTCTCCAATATCCTCCCTACTTTCAATGTTAGCATGGGTCTTTCCTTGAGGTGCCATTTTTTTGGAGTCTCCCTTCCTCCAGTGGCCAAGTGGAGCTGATCAGGAGGTGACATGTTCTTGCCCGTGGACTTCAGACCTCTTCCCTTGAGATGTGATTTGGTTCTCGAGGAGGGTCTTTGCTTGTCTCCATGACAAGGCAAAATGAGGTGTAGGTACAACTACTAGTGCCTCTTTACTCTCAGCTCCGTCAAAACCCAAATCTCCTTGTCTTTCATGAGCTGTACAAAAGCCTCATATCTGCAATTTTCTGTAAAAATAGTGGTTCATGTGTTTCTTCCATCTTCCTGTTAGAAACTGCTGCTGTAGTAGTGAAATGATTTGCTGTGTTTTACAGATAAACTGCTACCTAAGTGCTAATCTTCTGGTCACCCTGGGGGGTAATCTTATTTACAACAATTAAGTGCATTCCAAGACCTTTCTGTACTTAGCTGGGATACATCAAACCGTCCTTTTAACTCAAGCAATTTTTTAATGACCATCCTTAATAATTAATGGAATGTATTACCAAGGGGTTCAACATTATAATTAATCTCTTTGTTTTCTCTTTGTTTTACTCTTTCCTATAGAGAAGCCAGTTGAATCATATGAACATCTCTCCTTAAAGGTTTTACATGCTTGGGAAGAAATCCCTGGGGCTGGATACAAACTGGTCCCGGAGCACATTGAGACTCGGCCTCTCTACCATAAGGATAAGCCAGGCATGGAACAGGTAGAGCAGCTCCGAGGTGCTGTTGATGTTACACCCAGCAGCAGTTTTCCTTTCCTCCAGTTATTGTGGTTTCTATTTGTATCTGCAAACTTACAGAGACAGCATCCAAGTGTTGTACCATACACAAGGTGTAACTGCGTATTTTCATTCTTTTAACTGCTTTAGTTTCTTAACACAAACTCTGCTTCTGTTTGGGCTTAGGTTAATTTTTTTCCTTTCATCATGTACCATTTTTATACGGATTTTAGGCTGAAGTCGCCCATGTTTGAGCTCAATTCCAACTTCAGGATAGTGAGCTGGTTGGTGTTTGTAGATGAAGTGGTGGTTTTGGATATCAGAATTACATTTAAAGCCTTTTAAAGTCTCTCTAAAACAGGGCTACAGAGATATTATCTCTTCATTTTCAAGGGTCGTGTACAGATGTGGGTTGACATGTTTCCTAAAGATATGCCTCTGCCAGGACCCCCAGTGGACATTTCACCAAGAAAACCCAAAGGGTAATACTTTATGCTTTCCTCCCAGCACAATGGTGTAAGTCTTCAAAAACTGAGTCTTTCTTAAGTGTCTGGAAAGAACTATAAAAAGGACTATCACAACAAATTTCTGTGATCCTGAGAAAAGTTTTCTTAGGTTCACATGACTTCAAATCAAACGAGAGCATCTTGTTTGATCTCCTCCACTACACAACTCAAAGAACTGTTGGTGACTTTTTCATCAAGGGCTGTCACACACCTCTTTCAGAAAGATATCCCTTTTCACATGGAGATTGCAGGTGGCTAGAGGCAAGAGTCCCTTAATAATTCTGTTATCATCCACTTGCTGAGCTGAAAGAATTCATTCCGGTTTCACTAGCTCTTTCAGCTAGAAAGCCTACTTGACCCTGGCTGATCTTCAATCTGATGCAATGGTATTACAACAAATGTATTTCCAGCACTTTGTTCACAGATAAGATCAAGAAACACATCAAGCAGCAACAGATAGAAGAAATACGTCTAGAATAACCTTCTCTCAAAATTCACGCAGATACTTGTGCTGCTCTATATGCAATACTACATCTAGTCCTTCAAGCTAATTGGTAGTTTGTAAATGAAACACAAAAATGAGAAACAAGCTTCTCAGCCCATCCTGTATCAGCTTTATTCCAATATTTTAGCAAGAACTTTCCTGAGAATTTTATGTCTGAAGCGGCATCAGATATATTCCTGTGTTATTTATGTCTGAACAAGAACCAATACAATAAAAATTTTTTGCCTTTCCTTTTACAAAAGCCAAGATTTAACAAAAATAAGTGTCTATATGTAACAACTACTTTCTTCAGACCAGATCTTTCTGTAAGGGTCCCTAAGAATGAACATTTTCCTATCCAAAAAGATTTAAAACTAATCATACCCACAAAACTAAATTGTTGCTGCCATTTTTGAATCTACAAAACCAGGGAAAACCATTGTTGAACCATTAGTTATGAGAAGGAAAGTAAACATGCAAAGACGAGTTACACACTGTGCTGAGAAATGTCTATTTGCTGCAGCAAAACCGGCTCCAGGGTCCACAAGGCTTCAAATACTTTGTGAAAACATTTGTCCATGCTCCGCAGCTGAACAAGGCTCTGGTGGAGCATTGCAGATGAAAGTTTCTTTGGCTAGTGCAGTCTTGGTTTTCAGGGTCAACGTTCCTTAAAAGCTACATGACCTCAGGTATCTGGTAACTTCTGGAGCAAACTTTCACATGTGAGATTGGGGCCATTTGCAGGATGACACATGTCATATCAGAAAAATCGTATGTGGGTGTTCTCAGCCACAGGAGTTCTTTTATTTTTATTTTGCAATTCATACAATAACTCAAGGCACACATAAATTTTTGAATATGATTTTTTTATGTCACCTGCAACATCTGTATTTCAGTTCAAGCTTCTAGAGCTTTGGATGGCCACCATAGAAGTCTGTATATAGGGAGTGGAAATGATGGAAAAAATTTAATTCCTTTTACCCTTTCTTTAAAGATCATTGCACATACTTACATGAAAATATCTCTAAACAGTGCTTCTCTTCCCTTTTAATGCAGTGGATTGCACCAAATACAACGTTTTTAGGCATTTCTTCTGAAAAGCACCTCCCAGAGAGCTCTGGTTTTAGTAGCATGCCGCTCCCTGTTTTGGAGATTGCTCTGATGATGTTGTTCAGATCAACTTTGCCTTGTTTTACTGCAGCAAATGTGTGAAAAGCATTGAAAAGCCAGTGACATACAAAGCAAGGAATTTTCCATCCCTTCAAAGCTGGCAACGATCCCATTGCTGTCCAGCATTCTCCAAGAGCTGAGAGGAGCCATCATCCCCATTCTATCACTAGAGTCTTGTAATCAGAAGAGGCCTAAGGCTGTTGCTATTATAAGAGTTTTGCATAAATACAAAATTTCTCACTTTATAAAAGCATGATTTGATAGAGGCTTACGTTACTGTCTGCTCAGAACATGAGTGTACACAGGTCTACTTTCTTCTCTTTTTCAGCTATGAACTGAGGGTAATAATCTGGAATACAGAGGATGTAATTCTAGAAGATGAAAATATCTTCACAGGGCAAAAATCAAGTGATATCTATGTAAAGGGGTAAGTTCTTCAGGTCTTGTTTTCAAAAGAACATGTAATATTCTATTTAAAGATCAGACAAAAAATCACATTGCGAGAATATCTGATAAGCTATTTTTGTGACCACAGCGCTTTGCGCTAAATGTCTGCCCAAATTACTCGTTTATACTGGGTAATGTTTTGGGGTTTTGTTCCTCTTAAAATCAGGTAACTGTAAAGTGGCATTAAGTGTTAATTTTTTTCCTGCTCAGTCAGAGATGGCACAAGAACCAAGGCACAAGTTCAGCAAAGATCACACTCTTACAGGACTTGAACTGTAGGAGCTTACACAGATGCAGAGAGGTTTGACATAATCAGAGAAAGGAACTATGACCACCTTAGAAACAAGAGAGCAGGTGTTTGTCAGGCTATTTCTATTGGAAATACATTCTAACCTCATGTGGGGAGTATGTGTGGATGACTGACCATGGCCATGATGGGCAGAACATCATGTGGGCGCTTTCTGCTTTCCATCTTCTTCCTGCCACAGAAATAATGTCTGTCACAGCTTCACAGATGCTACTGGGATAATCAGTAAACCATATCACATAAAAAAAACCAAGAAGAGAGAGCAAAAGGGGCGCTTGGCACTCCAGGCAGCTCTTTCATGAGACTGTAGCAGGTTACTTCTTAAAATTACTTGCCTCTTTTGGAGTACTGCTTTGCAGTTTCTTCTGAGCAGGATTTGAATGCAGGTACCAGGGAGGGGTGGGGGGAAATTATGGCATAAGTGGCACCAGGAAGTATTGGAAATCTCAGGTGTGAGACTGGTCTTAGAGCTCTTGCTGTGTTTCCACTGCTAGAGAGTGAGATGAATGTGCCACTATGAATTGTGTCATCGGGGAGTTCTGGAAAAATCTGAATTTGTAGAGTGCTAAGCATATGGAAGAATGAATTCCCCTAAAACCCTGTCGCAATATTGCCAAAGACCGCATGCAAAGAGCCGGAGGAGGAAGCACTGGTGGAACAGGGAAAGGAAGATGTTTTCCACTGCGTGGGTTCTGAAAATCACGTTAAATTAGTTCCCTGAGAGGAGCTATTCTGAAATCACCAGCAAACAATTTAGACTCTAATACTGAGCTCTGAAACCTGTCCTGGGCCATTGACACAGAATTTATCAGCGTGGCACGTCATGAATACAGGGTGATTGGTAGTGGATAAACGACTGATGCAGTCCTTGCCCGTCCCAAAGAAGATAGACATCTTGGCCAATGACAGATGGCCAACTGCTGTTTTGGGATCTGATCGAAATAAGAATCGTGCTCTCACTCTCAGCATTTGATCATCACGGGCCACTGCTGCAGCCTGTGCCATCGCTGGAAGGTGGCCGGGATCCCCGAGCTGGGGCTGTGGCTGCACGTCACAGTCCGGCACGGTGTGTTGCCTCACGATCAGTTAGTAAACGATCGTGCCTGTAACCAAGCAATGACAAGCACAAATCAAGCTCCACTGGTGACAGCAGTGCTCTCCACTCTGTGCTTGCTCTAGGTGGATAAAGGGCCTGGAGGAGGACAAGCAGGAGACAGATGTACATTACAATTCCTTGACGGGAGAGGGCAACTTCAACTGGCGCTTTGTGTTCCCGTTCCACTATCTCCCAGCGGAGAAACAAATGGTGGTTAGTAAAAGAGAAAACATATTTTCCTTGGAAAAGACGGAGCGCAAAATACCTGCTGAGCTGGTGCTTCAGGTTTGGGACTTTGAAAGACTCTCTTCAGATGATTTCTTGGGTGAGTATGCAATGGATCTGCCTGAACTTCCCCAGAGGTCTTGCCAGACATGTACTTTGTAGAGGTACGTACAAAGCAGTGTCTGAGATCCAACTGTGGTCTTTCCCTGAGCACCATGTTGCAAACTCACACATTTCTTGGAGGGGGTGTAATTAGGAATGCCTGTGCAATCCAGGTGAATGACTGACAGTGCAGAGAGATCCCCAGCTCTGAAGCTTGGGCCCAAGCTGCTGCATTGCTCTACGTATCTTATCTGGAAGCTGCTGTTTGAATGCCTTTGTTTCTAGTTTCTGAGTGTTCTCACATGAATTTTCCCTCCAGGCTCTCTTGAATTGAACCTGAATGGGTTTCCTCGAGCAGCAAAGACAGCCAAGAGCTGTGACCTAGGCACAGTTTTGGCAGCAAGTGAAGAAAAGAAGATCTCCATATTTCAGCAGAAGCGCATCAAAGGCTGGTGGCCTTTTCTCAAGGCTGGGGAGCTCACGGTAGGCAGATCACTACAGAAGAACAGCTTTTCCCTGGAACTGATATGCTCTGTTGAGATGCTGAGACAGACAGGTAGTGATTTGGGATACGGCATCTGAAGAACAACCACCACTGGCAATCCATAGGACTTCTCCAAATGCTTTAGTGGTTCTCCATAGATTTGCTTCAGATAACCCCGGGCAACATTTTCTTTGCTTTCTTCCACTCTTCATCTCCCGGCACACTGGATGGGTAGAGTGGAAAATCACATGCTTCCACCGAACTTTATGTCAACTGAGGAAATCCTGGGAGAAATCCTGGGAGAAATCTCACCTGCTATTTCTTTACTCTTTATTTCTCGCTTCAACCAGGGTGGAGGAACTGATTTTGGGGTCTACCATTATTCTCCATGCTAGTGACAAATCTCAAGTAGAAAGAGCACAGTCCCCTGTTCTTGCTGAAACGTGCTCAATAAGCCAATATTTTTTGGTTTAGATGGAAGGATAAAATTGGTATAAAGGAATGCAAAGGACAATGAGAGCTTCCCCCAAACTCTACAAGACTTACGTTAGTAGTATCCTCCTAAGAAGGATATAAATGCGGCCACACGAGTTTTCACCCACCTGAAGCCTCTAGCATAACGACACTTGCAACAGGGTGTAAATCTCATTCAGCATGTCCCTAGCCATTTATCTCAGGGTTTTCTGCTGCAGCTTCTCGTCATAACGTTGTAGAGCTTTTTGTCTATAATATGGAGCGACACTGAAATTCTCAGGGTTTAACACAACTTCCCCATTTCCCCTGCCTTTAAGGTTCCTTTGTACTGTTACAGCAGTATAGAGATCCTCAGTGCAAATGAAAGACAGCTCTGATCCTCCATTTCCTGGGTGGAGTGCAGGTACCTAGGCAAGAAGTACACCCCGATTAACTCTGCACGTGGTCTTTGGGGCACGTCTACATGAAACAGAGCATAAAGCAGAGCTGTGTGACCTCGTGAAGGAAAACCCAAGCTGATGTGCTCACATGGCCACAGAGCACTTCGGGAGCTTGGACCTGAACGTGGACATCCCTGCAGCCCAGTTCTGGGGTTGGTGTGGTTGGAGTCACTGTAGGTGTATTCAAATCCCTGTGGGGACAAATACCAAGAGCTACAAGCTACCTTCCTGTAGTATAGCCTTCTAAAAAATTCACCTACTTTGGCCCTTTTCTAGGGAATCTCCCTCCCTCTCTAGACTTCCATTGATTCTCCAAGGGTTTTCCTAAACCTCACCCTTCCTTCATATTTCTGACCATTCCAGCAAGAGGAATGATTTAATAAAAAGTGCCATCTTCAAGTTAACTGCCTTTTTCAGACTGAAGGGGACTGTGTGCTTTCCATGGATTTAGTGAATGGGCTCCAGTCCCAATCCCTGCTTACCTCCATTTTCTCAACTCTAGTACAATTGATTCTCTTTCTCTTTAATTGCAAGGACTTTACCTTATTTTCTTTAACCAAGTTCACCCTCGGCTGGTCCCATAATTTCTCCACAAGGCAAATCCTGATGTGATTTAGTGATAATAACCCAGGATTGGATGCTTACGAATGATCTCTCTGATCCAGGGCAAGGTGGAAGCTGAGTTTCACTTAGTCACAGCAGAAGAAGCTGAGAAGAATCCAGTAGGCAAAGCTCGGAAGGAGCCCGAGCCCTTGGAAAAACCCAAGTGAGTAAGATCATACTCATTAAACCAGCTAGGGTAGGGGTGTTCAGCAGGAGATGGGAAGAGCAGGTCTCCTTGCTCCTCTCCAGGCTTTTCTCCTCTTTCCTGCTGTAACCTTGAACAAGCCATTTGTCCAACTTACACATTGCATGGCTGCTGGCACTCGGAGTTGGCAGCACCTTCCAGGTTAGCTGAAAAATTTTGCTGTGGAAGCTGAAATGAATTGCATTGCTGCAAGTTGTCCTCAGCTAGAGTTCAAACACAGGCTCGTTCCATAGCTGAGCCGGCACTCTTAACCCATCGTGACTTAGGTATACATGCAACACCTAAGTTCGGTCACCTATAAAGATCAGATGGATTATATTTCTGATATTAAGAGGGTAACTATAAGCCATTAATGTTTAAGTCATTTAAAATGACTGCATGAAATATTTCCTATCTTCAGTGTGTTTTTAATATGACCATTAGGAGACAGAGTCTTAGTATTAGGAAACAAGAATTTTGGATATTTGGAAAAATTTCTTCACCAAAAGGGTTGTGAAGCTTTGGAATGGGCTGCCCAGGGAAGTGGTGGAGTGACCACCCCTGAAGGTATTTAAAAAATGTGTAGACGTGGTACGTAGGGACTTGGTTCGGTGGTGCACTTGGCAGCGTTAGGTTAACAGTTGAACATGATGATCTTAAAGGTCTTTTCCAACCTAAATGATTGTGTGATTCTATGATTCTAAGAATCATCTGCACGATTTGAAGGTGTCTTAGTTGCTACATTTCGGTGGAAAACTGACCTCTGCATACATCTAGCTATTTTTGCATAATGTAATCGCTTGCAGATAAAGGCACATAAAGCATGAAAATCAGGTCATACAGGAATAATATGACTTGGACAGATCTATCTCTATTTTCTTTGTACTTCATAATCAAAGAATGAAGATGCTTATTTTTAGTCATAAGACTTTTAAATGAGGACGTTTTAAGTGGTTTAACAAAGGCAGATCTAAAGGGAGCATTTTGTCAATTGGTATTTGTCACATTAAAAAATTATTGTCAGCTGAGATTATTGCATTCTGAAAAAACATACTTCTATTTTGGCTCAAGTACTTTGTTCTACTAAAGTAATGAGCTAGATTAGAAAAAAAAAGAGAGAGAGAGAAATATTTCCTGCTACAAAAACTTCTAAAAACCAATTGCTAATCATAATGGTAATCATTGCACATTCTGTTTAATTTTGTTGGTTTGTCGTATATCTCAGGATAAACATGAGAAAGGAGAAAACAGCATAAAGGTGGAATTTCCGATTCTCCTACAAAGGGTATAAATTTAGCCTGAAAATTAGAGCTATTAGAGTCTTGCTGAAAACTAGTGTGGAGTAGACTTTAATCGATCATTTCACCCAACATCTTCACGCAAAGGCAGGATAAGCTATGCCTGACAGATGTCCGTCTGAAAGATTCCCAGTAATGGAAACTAAAGCACTGTCTTACAGAGCAGAGAAGACTGTCATAGCTCTGGAATACATGTGGCGGGAAGCAATCAGCCTGGGCAATTTTAGGAAGGAGCATAGTGTCTAATAGAAGGATTGCATGTCCAGAAGGTTGTCAGCAGGATGTGCAAAGGCACCATCTCATTTTCCTCTCACTTTTTCAGGCCCAGCCCATGCACCCCAGGCAGTGTGAGGCTCCAGGGCTCCCCGCATTTTCACCTCAAGGGCATTTATCCACAAATATGCTGTTGGTCAAAAGGTTGTCACTAGCCTGGTGGCCCCTTCTCTGCTGCACAGCCAGCTTGGAGGTGTTTTGACCCAGAAGCCACAAAACCAGTCTTCTCCAGATCTTGCAGTGAGTAATCAGAGAGGCTCCACATCTAGGTTTTTATGATGGAATACCCAGCCAACCTACAGCTCAACCCAGTTCTACTCTTAATTGAGAGGTAAAGCTCAGTTAAATTAAAATTAGGGTAGGGCTAGTCTCACTTGACATGGCCCATCTCAGCACCAAGCTATTTGGGCTCCTTTTGTAGCTGCTCATATACAGGTAGGGAAGTCATCCTATTTACCTAATACAGATGTCTTAAGATGGGAGCTGGGGAAAGTGATTAATTGTCCTCCAGAAGGTCCTTCCTCTCCACGGGCAGACAGACTGACCAGGCTGGTTTTAAAGTCAGGCAAAATAAATCCCAAGGTTACTAAAGCAATATCAGCATCTGGACAGTAAATACGATTTTAGCTAGACACTTGCTTACTGTAAAGAAAAGAAACTAACAGCTGAAGACATCGCATGCCTTGGTGGCATAAAGCTGGTATTGAAGTTCACCAGCTCAGTGCCTCTGAGTGATGGGATTTATGGTTCATACCTGCAGAGTAGTCAAAATCAACTGGGAGATTACAGGTAACTGTTTCTGCACTTCAAACGAGTTCTCTTCAGAACGAAGTGGATCTTAAGGAGCCTTTTGTCAGGACCTCCACATCTCTATGCCCATACTGTAGGTTCACATTTTTTTGTTAATCATGTAGGCTTATGCAGAGAAGCACAGACATTTTCAGATTGTTTTGCATGATCAAGTTTTTAAATTAAGAAACAAAATAATTTCAAACCCAAAACTATCTCCTAGGAGCTACTAGTCAGTAGCAGACTCTTTAATGTACCACAGCAAAGGTGGACAAAGATTAAATGTCTGGGAACTTAAGAGAAACATGCAAATGAGAAATTAGGTGTAGTGAGTGTAACTTCCTGCTGGCCAGAACACCACGAGGTTATCCATCTCTTCATCTCTGCTGATCAAGACAGGATGCTTTTCTGGATGCACTCTGTTATAACAAATACGCCGCTATACACTAGTACCGAATTCTATTGCTTACAACGCAAAGAAAACAAATTAAATGTGCAACAGTCTGGCCTCTTATCCCCGTCTTTAAAGGTTATGAAAAGCCCTTGAGTAGTTGGAACATGCGGACTAACGGTTTTGTTACTCAAGTATGTGGTTCAGTAAGTTTTACTCTTTAGATTATCCATTTTTTATTAATGCCTTTTAATCTGGAGGGTTATTTGTTGATTTATTTCTAAGTCATTTCCACCTCAGTATAAAACAGAGTCTTTAGTGAAAAGATACTCAGTTTGACTTTTCGATTGACAGACTTTCTGTCACATTGGCTTTTCACTTCCACGTGCTGACTGATAAATTCTCCAGATAACTAAGACATTGCTTGAATTCCTTAAACAGCTTCCTGGAGTGAGACATGCCATTGCTGTTTGTGACCCTGAGTCTTAATTTCATTCTCCTTACTGCTGCACAATTCCAGTGATGCTGGATAAGAAAGACAACCTGCACCCAGGTTTGCAGGTGTTAATGCTGCTCCACGCCACCGTACTCGTCAGGTCATCCCATCATACAAAGCTGACAGATGTTGCCTCAGCTCATCACAGGGGCACGGCTGTTAAAGTCAGAGGCATAGTGACCTCTCAAACCGGGTGGCATGCCAGAGGAGAGACTACACCAACATTTTTGCTAAGGAGAAGAATGTTTTTCTATGTGTATGCAACCAGCTTTGCTGTACACTGTGAAGAAAAAACTTCGGATTGTGTAGTGCAGATATTCAGAAGAATAGCCACCAGGAGAAGGTGGCTTTTCTTTATGTAGCCAAGCAAACTACCTAGATTTTGGATTTCATCTCATCTCCTGTTTTCAGGAGGTCTGTTTTAAATTTCCTTCTGAAAATACGCCAATTTTGGCCATATACCAACTCTGACTGTTATGCCCCTGTGACTATCACTGAGCAATCATATTTTTTGCAGTGGCTCATTACTTCTTTTGCAATGCTAAAAATTCTCAGCTCAAGCTCAAGATGCGTGCATTACTTCTCTAGGATTTATCATGATCTTTTCTGTAATTTTGAACCCCATATCTTGCCTTTGATTGGAGTAGTTATGAAGCGTCAACTGGAATTTCATTCCAAATGGTGTGTGGAGCTTGGTCTCAGAGACACATGGAAGAATGACCGAATAGTATGTGAAACTCGAGGAAGGTCCCTCTAAACTCTTTAGTGGGTTTGCAGGAGTTAAAGGTCTCTTTTAGACTCAACTATGTATTTTGCACTGGGGTAGCTTTGGAAATAGCTGGATCTGCCTTTACAAAAGTTTTTCTCTTTTTCTTCCTTAGTCGACCAGACACATCCTTCTCTTGGTTTGTAAATCCTTTCAAGTGTTTGTATCACCTGATCTGGAGAAATTACAAGAAGTACATCATCATCGGTGTAATTCTGCTTATTCTCGTTGTCTTCCTGGTGCTCTTCATCTACACGCTGCCAGGTGCGATCAGTAATAGGATAGTTGTAGGACGAGCATAGATTATTGTAACCAATCTTATACAAAAACTTCAGTTACAAATAAAAGCCAGGCATACAGAATGAATCAACCTGAAACGCAACTCATTCCTTGTAAAAAGAGAAGATAACTATTTGTATCAGAAACCGGACCACTCTCGGAATATTTTAATGTCTTCTTTGGCTCCTCCTTCAGACCCAGCCTTCATGTACATCCTCATTAACATACTGCTGCAGCTTTACTGACAATGGAAGTATGGTTCTGCACCTGGAACTGAGTATGAAAGTAAACTTCTCAATGCTATGCAGAAAATCGTCTGTCAAGTATTTATTGTTACAGACATATGATTGCATATGAAGAGCAAAACCTGTACACAAAGATAAATGTAGAGTTCAGTCTTCGCCTAGCTTTGTAATTAATTACTTGAACGGTTTTTCAAAGACCATATAAAGACATGATTCTTTTGAGATAAAAAGTTTTATTAAAGAAACCCCTAAGGTTAAATTGTCTCATTTGGTGTCACGTGAAGGATTTATCCTGTGCTTCTCAGTAGGAGCTGTCTGTACTCTATGAAGATGCCTCACAGCTGTATAAATGAGTTAAGTGGCAGGGAGGTAGAAGCAGCGACAGAAAGAACTTTTTTTTCAGCTGCAGTTTGAAAGTGCTGGAGGTCTCTGGAGGAGAGGGATCAGGAAGATGAAGACAGCCACAGGCACTGCAGTAGCAAATGATCCTTGTTAAGGAGAGGGAACAAGAAGAATCCTGCTGTTTGATGAGCAGAGGGTAAGAGGAATGGAAAAGAGAAATGATGCTGAGTGGAACAATTCATGGAGGTTTAGAAAAAAAAACGAATAAAACCTTGCACAGTTGTCAATGTGAAAATCCTCATCGTACTTCAGAATACAGAAGAAAAGGCTGCAGCCTGTGTCATGCACAAGGCAAGGCTTGATAACTTTAATGATCCCACTTGGCCTTAAAATGAGTGATTATGGATTTGAAGCAGCTATAGAAATCTCCTCTAGTCCTATCCATGGTTAGACATGTTGCAGAGATGACCTTTGAGAAAACGCTTCCCACCATGCTCATAAAAAATGTGAGCACCCTTTTCAAATTTTAAAGTACTAGAAGGCAAGACAAAGAAAGCCCAGAAATGCTGGTAGCATGCCAAGCTCTGGGTGCAGCAATAGAAACGTAGGCAGCTGCATCATTCTCAGACGCCACTTCTACCGAAAGCTTGTGTGGTACTTCTTGTACCTGGCCTACTAAGGCTGTGCAATGAGCCTCTGCGGTCCCCTCTAGGAAACACCACCAGTAATTGCATTATTCTGAAAAACTTATGTTAGTGAAACTTCCACAGAGGAAATATTTTCCATTTTAAAGCACTTCAGAGGCTTCTTTTGGATAGGATGAATTTCTCCAAAAGTGACTCTTCCTCATTCCACTGCTGATAGAGGCAGATGGCTAGAGCACTCTGAAAACATCCCATCCCCACCTCATCTAGCTGACTGTGACTCTTCGTACTTCTTCTAAATTTCATGTCCTCAGTAGGCAGTAAATATAACTGAATGATTTAGGTATGTGAGTAATGACATTACAATTAGACCTGTGGGTTTTTCTGCTGGGCTATTTTCCTTTAGAAGTGTATTGAGTATGACCAGGAGATTAGAACAGAACTATGTGGTTGAATCTGTGCTAGTTCAACGCAGGACGGTGAGGCTGAAAGGTGCTGAGCACCCTCGAGGACCTGCTCAGGACCTTCATGTCATACCCCGCTACAGTGGCCCCTCACCTGGTGCAGACTCTACTTCCACAGCAGGGGTGGCACGTGCCTCTGAACCCTCTTGTCTTTCACTTTGGACTTTGCAATTGAGCCTGTATGATAGAAAAGGAAACGTTATTTCTCCTACTATAGCTCACCGTACCATGAGTTTTGGAATTACAAATTTAAAAGCTCCAACAAGAGCAAAGAAAATCTCGTTTGTGCAAAAGACGGGAGATGAATCGCAACAACTGGAATATGTCGTGGCGGTGATAAAGTTGATGGTTCTGATTTTTTTCCAGCACGTCGGGCACTAGGCCTGGTCCTGCGTGGCAGCAGCTGTGTCCATCTGTCCTTACTCTGTTTGCCCTTGCTGCCATGGACTGTGTGAAGCACTGGACTGTGGCTGGAGTGCCCTACCCTTGCTGGAGGGTTCTCCTGCACGGCTCCAGGACCGAGCCTTGGCTCTGGGCCCCAGCAGCAAAAAGACAGTGGCAGCAGTGCCGTTAGGAGAGGGTGACTGACATGACATCCCCCTCCAAATCGTGGTCTGAGACTGGATGAGCAGGGACTTTCAGAGACCCTGTCTCCCTCCCTTTCTTGCCTCCCAGTGCAGATAGCCATCCTCTTCACCCCTGCTGCCCCTCGGGTCCTCAGTCACCCGCATCACAGCCATTCCTGAGCCCCTCGTGTTGCTGAACACCAAGATCCTCTTACCGCTGCATAGTCCCGCAGTCTGGGCTCAAAGGGACATCACACAGTCAAAAAGCAAGCAAGCGAACTCCTCCACAACTCTTAAACTGCCTATCACTCACTCACACGCGTAGACTGAGCTGGACAGCATTGACAAAGCAAAATCAAATACCTTTTCGTGACCTCCCAGGTGGCTGCAGAGTAGCTGGAGAGGCAGGACTGTCAGGCAGTATCAGAGACAAAATAGAGCAGCACTCAGTGCTGGACTGCTCATACAGATGCCAGACGTTATAATTTTGCATCTTAAGTGAGTTTATGGTGACAGGGGCTTTGTGGTTAATAATTACATGAATCAGAAGGAAGAAGCATTACTGCCACTACAGAGCAGAAGGAGAGCAATAGAAAAATCACTATCAGATCTTTGCTGTCAGGGCCTCCCATAAAAGCAAACAATACTGAAACAACCCAACCATTTACTGAATTGTGAGTCCTTGAGCAAAGTGTCTATTCATTTATACCTCTGTCATTTCTATTGGCTCAGTTTGGGAACATACAGTGGCATGGTAATACTACAGGCAAGCAAGAGCATGAAATGCTTAAGAAGTAGCAGAAGTTTTGAGCTCGGCCAGTAAAAGCAGACGGTCACCAGTAACCAGTACCCCCACAGCGGGGTTTGCTGCAGCCTTGCCTGATTTCCTACTGTAAGAACAGAAAAGAGCTGTTAGCACTGATTTGGCTAGAGGATGGCCAGGTACATGACAGTAAAAGGTGAGTTTTATGGATGTTGACCTCTTTTGACAATTTTGCATTCTGTCATAGGTAATTAGAACAAAAAAAATTTCTTGTCTTGCATTGCATAGTGTAGCAGCTCCCAAAGGATACCTGTTCCTGATGCTACACGAGTCTGCAAGTTACCTATGTAAGTAAAAGCTACCACAGCCCAGCTGCTGAAGACCAGCTGTTTATGTGTGCTCATCTGGAAAATAGCATAGTGTAAAATGATCACCAGACTCATGGGGAGTTAAAGATGGGGCCATGTGAAGCACCCGTTACCATCTATTTCCCACTCGTATCATCCCAGCACATCCTAATAGTCTCAGGAAAACTTGAGCGTAGGCTTCTCTCAACCGCCACCACAGCCTGGGAGCTTAAACTACCGCAGAATTAAAATGGATTGGGCCAAACCCCATGATTTCTAATTCCTCCTCCCTGTTGACTGAGTGAGACAGAGAAATGCAGCACTTGATGTCCCTGTGAGCCAAGTTCCCACCAAGCCCCCATTGCTGAGCCACCCAGCAGAGCCAGGACAACTACAGCATGCCAAGAAGCCCTGGCTCTTGGTTTCAAGTCCAGGCTTGTGCTGTGCCACCAGGAGACGCTTACCATCACCTGCAGTCATTTCTGCAAAACTCACCAGGCTCCTGAGAGACTTCACCTGTAAAGAGATTTCTTTCCTACTCAGATAAGGGCTGAAGGTACTGTGGTTGATGTTCCTGTGATCATAGCTCCAGAGGTTAGTTTATCTGAAGGTTCAACACCTGGGGGTCTCCCTACCATTACACCTACCCCCAGGTCTTCCTTTTTATGCTGCATGTATTAGACCATCTCGAGTCAGTCCTGGCACGTTGCAGTATGTACAAGATGTCCTCCACTTCCACTCTGATTTCAACACGAAGAAAGGTGGTCACCACCACCCAGGATATATTAAAGATGTGTCAGAAAAAAGGAAGGCATTACCCAGACCTTTGAATCTTATTCCTCACCTAAAGGTACCTTAGAGCCTTTAATGTTTAACTATAATCACTCTGCTGCCCATACAAATAAAGGTCAGGTATGTCCATCCTACATGGTATACGAGAACCCAAAACTTACCTCAGTGAGCTCTATTGTTCCACGAAGCGCAGAAATATCTTGTAACATTGCAGTTGCTGCTGGTTCTGAGGTGTTCGTGGGGAAAATGGTTTGGTCAGGGTCGTGGGGGATCTGCACAGGGTCTGCCCTGCTCTGCTTTCTGTAGAATATCCTGTGCCTTGCTCCCAGCCCTCAAACTGCACTGCACCCAGCAGCCTGGTCTCGGAGTGACTAATGACTACCTTAAATGGCTTTTACATTTGGAAGAAACAAATCCCCTGATGAGGTGATAAAAGAATTTGCTTTTTCCACAGTTAGTCACAGAAATGGCTTTGCCAGGAGGGTCTCCTCATTGCTCTGTGTGTCGGCTGTGAGCTCCAAAAGGGGTGTTTATGAGCTTGACTATATAGCCAGTTTGCCTTCAGCTCCAAAGGGCGGAGTGCTGGCTCCTTCCAGACTGATTTATACATTTTCTGTCTGCTATTTGTGACTGGGAAAAGCTCGACCTGAGATCTCGTTCCACACTCCCAGATTTGATACATGACAACCACTTCTCCCTTCCACTTTCTAATCAAGTTCCCCCCAACAGCCAACAAATCAATAACTTTTCACATAACGCGAATGGAGAAAGGGCGACTTATAAAAATCGTCCAGACTGCGTCTCTTTTAATCACTTCTGCAAGGCGGTGTAGAGACTAATCAGAGCTACATTAATTGGCAGAAACTGTGTGTCTGCTTCCTGCTTGCCCCTGCTGTGGCTCCAGCACTCGGTGTCGGTAGCAAAGGCCACCTTCATTAAGAGCAAGCGGGGAAGATCCCTGGCTGTTCCCTCCCTCCCACTGACCCAAGAGTGGCCTCAGCGGAACTCTTTCTGATGACGCTGCCAGCTAATTAACAGGCTAGTTCCAGCACCCTGCTCTTTCCGAGCTACCTGCTCATCGCAGCACAGGCCTTTTGCCATACTGCAGCTCCTCAGAAGGGCTGTGCTTGACCTGCCAGCACAGGAGGACACCGTTGCCAGCGGCGCCTCCCCTGCCGCTGCGCTGGGGGCTGGTACTCTTCGCAAGCAGATGGCTCTTGCCAGTGAGCAAGGTGGAAAGCTGCAAGACCACTGCACACAACTGCTGGCTCAGGAGCCGGGGTGAAGTGGAGGCTGGCAGAAGGGCAGGAAAGCACCTCCAATTTCCATGTCCAGCCCCCGACTGCTTGTTCCCTTGTCACTCGGGCACTGGAAACGTGGCAGACCGGCAGTTGGTATCTGCAGGTGCTGTAGGACTTCTTGCCAAAATGTATTTTAAGAAAGGCATGTACAGAAATGTGGCATCCATTAGCAGGCAAAATCAAGAGTCAGTGGAGATTGGGAAATACTGTAATGTATATAAAAATATGTTAAAAATACAGACCAAGAACTCTTCAGATGTCTACATTGCCGGGTGGGATAGTTATGCTGCTGTCACCTTCCTCCAGCAGTGTCCTTTTACTCTAGTTCTTTATTATTCTCTGCAGTTCTCATCCAGAAGGGCCTCTGTGTGCCCTTGGTCCCTGAACCCAGGCAGTCGGCCACCCTGGGGTACACTACACACCTCAGAGGGATTCCTTCACCCACCTTGGCTACCTGCAGCCTAAGTGGCTACAGTCAGTCCAGCTGCCTCTTTTGGAAGCCCTGCCTCCCAAACCTTCATCCTGGGTCGTAGCACCTTGCACCCATGAGCAGTGGTTACAGCTGCAAGCCCCTGCTGGGCTAAGGGACAGATTTCAGGCACAAGGAAATCCAGATAGGTTTGTCGTGCCCAGAGCGAGCTGGTCCACGCCTTCCAGCTCCGCACTGCAATTTACATGCCAGATTTCCGGACAATATTAGAAATAGAGTGAAACGCAAGAGCAATTCCACAGGCTGCTGCAAGTCATAAGAGACAAGGATTTGGTTTTTTGTTTAGTTATTTGTTAGTGATGTTTCTTTTTCCTGACAGATAAGCAATAGTTAATCCACTCCAGAAACAAGCACACAGCTCTGATACACCGACAAAGCGTTGGCCTGTCAATATGACTGTGCAGCAAATAACTGCATTTGGTGCATGTGATGAACTTTTAATTAGCCACCACAATAAAACCTCACTGAAACGCTAAACAAAGCACTTTTCACAAGCCTGCAGCCTCTTGACACCATCATTATGTTCGTGGCTCTCAGTGTAGACAATAGCTTTACCCAGGAGAGCAGCGCTGCCTTTGACCGACATCTCTCCAGAGCTGGTACCCACAGTGCAGATGGATACGCACAGCTTGTGTGGAAGTGCTGCACTATAGCAGCTCCAAAGGCTATTTTAGAGCCTAGGAACACAACCACAGTGCGTATACACAGTAAAGTCAATATATTAAGCAAACATTAATAAAAAAAGCAAGCAGTTAATCAGAGGATTAGTGAGAGTCATCTTGTTCTGCTCAGTTCACACATTTCTTCTCCTTCAATATCTTTATTTGGAAATGATGTGCATGTCCCAGGCTCTGTTTTGACTGATTCCTGGTGGAGTGCAGCTAATGCAGATGTCCCATCAGCAGCTATGACCACAAAGAGGGCTCGCTCACAGCTCTGGGAGCATGGGTGGATTTTGATGTGCCAGGGCTAGATCTTCCTGTTCTTGGCACAAGGAACTGGAGCATCTGAGGGGCGCTTATGGACTGGATATGTAAAACATGACAATGTAGAGGATGGGTTTCAAAGCCAGGCACTGTGATTTTCCCTCCCAGGAGCATGGTAGACCCTTAACAGTCGACTATCTGCCTTCTCCAGTGCTGTCCATGTGATCCTGGGTCAACACCTCTTGGTGGTGATGCTCACTGCCCACTAGGACAGATCTTTGTAGTGTGAGGCTACCTTTTTACTGACTCCACGAGCTTTAGTCAGGGTCTTTTTGGTTTGTAAAACCAAAGATTGTGCAGGCAGCTAAAATGGGAAAGTTTGGGAACAACTATGTTTGTAGTCCAAATCCCATTACAGCCCTCTAAAACTCCAGTGACTGTAGAGCCCCCACAGTCCCTTGGGTCAAGAGCCAAAGCATCTTTCTTTCTAAGAACTTCACTTTCCCCCAGATCACCTCAGATTTTAGGGCTGAAATTTTATAGATTGCCTTTAGTGTTTCCATTCTTGTTTAGTGGTTTGAGAAGTCCACTGGATTTAGGAACAGGGAAGTGTACATTGCCCAGAAGTTGGGGCTGCTGTGTCATGCTGGACCGTGAGCTGTTGAAGCCAGCAGTCCACCCAGCAGCAGCTGACACGGGCAGTGGCAGAGCTGTGCACAGAGCCGTGTGAGGGGCACAGTCCAGGCTGAGTTCGTGCATCAGCCCCTGTACCACAAACATGCTCCAGCCCGTGAGATTTGTGCAGCTGAAAGCCTCCTTGACAAAGCCATTTCTTACCACATCAGGCAAATTATTTCCCAGCAGATGCCAGGTTATCCAAGGTGTTCTCCCCATTGGACCCATAACGGGAAGCTGCATCTGTAAATCCCTTGCACCTGTAGTCACTGAGGTGCTGACTGAATTCCCTGTGGCATCCGGGCACGTGTCAGACCCCAGCCACTCCACTGCTTATGCCAGACACAAAACCTTTCTAAGGAACAGAATAAAAAGTCTGACATCTGCCTGAAAGGTTGTTCCACTTGGTTAGTATTCAAATATGTTAATCTATTCATGGCAAGAAAATGATCTTGCTGCACACAAAACTAAACACAGACTGCTGCCATCACTTACCTTTCAGCAGCTTCACAAAAAGACATGGGTTTGACTCTGAATTTACTCCCATTCATTTTGCTCCCCCTGGGAGGAGGTTCCTTGTGAGTCTCTGAGAGCACCCCAAGGACCTCCCAGACAGGCTGGGGGACTGACACCTGGAGAGAGAAATACCAGAGTCTGGTCCTGAGAAAGCTGCAATTCTGAACCAGCCCTGCTGATCATGCCTTGCTTCATTAACTGATCCCATCGGACAGGGCTGAAGAACGAACAGAGTGGGGGATACAAGTCCTACCCGTCTGTTGCGTTAAAGGTGGGAGTTTACCTTTTGCCTGCCAGAGCCCAAAAGGCTGCCCTGAAAGAGTCTGGCAAAAGCAAAAGAGAGTTTAGGAGTCTGGCATTCGCTGAAACAGTTTCGCAAAGCCAATAAAAAATAACAGGAAGTTTATTAGAGTGACAGATCTCATAGATTTGGAGTTGCCACTGGTAGATACCTTCACTGCAACAGGCTTGATAACAAGGATCTCATAGTAATGCCAGCAACAAGAGAACTACCCTGGGTATTCTCACTGTGTGGTGAAGTTGCAGCTCTTACCAAGGCAGCATCCCTATCTGGGGTCGAGGAAGAGGAGTACAGCCCATTGACCGTCCCTACGAAGTCTTCAGTCTTTTCACCCCAGCAAGGTATTACCCCTCCTGCGTTTATACCCTAACTGTTTGTCTCTGCTTCTTAGGTGACGTTTAGCATGACTTGGGTGGAGAGTTGTGTAACATAGTCCTATATGTTTAGCATATACTGCTTTAGGCTCATTAGCATATTGAGAGGCATGAATTTTAATATTTAATTTTGCAGTTAATTAGGCAAAGGTCCTTTCTCGGACACCAGGACCTCCCACGTTTTCTTGCTTTCTTTGCTTAGCCAAACGAGAGCCGTCTTTTCTTCACGAGTCCATCCTTCAAACGTTACTCATGCCAGCTCGAGGAATCCCTACCCCTAGGGATAATGCAGGAAACCTGTGTTCACAAGCATCTTGGCCTGTTGTGCAGAATTCCCACACCACGAACTACCTTTGGGTCACTCCCTGCTTTCAGACCTCTCCCCTGCGTGCTTCGGTGGCACAAGGCTTTTCCTGCAATCCCTGATCACGGGACAACAGGGTTTCCGAATCAGCTTTCACTCACCGCTAAAATTAAACATTCCCCACGGCCCGTTGGTTGGGTAAAGTCCCTGTTTCCTTCCGCCAGTGCCACCTGTTCCCAGTACTGCAAGAGCAGACAAGTAATCCTCTCACGGGAAGAAAGCAACCTTGTGGGTTCTTCTCTCATTTTAAATACCAATGGAACAAGCTCATCTTCCACCAGGAATGAGAAGTAGACACACACCTGGTTTAACTGGGCTCCTCATTGCTTTGTGGGGTGCAAAGTACCCACAGCATGCTGTTTCCTGAGCCTGTGTTACTGACTTTCTTCAGTTATTAGCTGCAAATTAAAGGATAAAAGCAGGTGGATCACACCTTTGCAATCCTTGAGGCTGGGAAACGCGCAGCCTGCTTGGAAATAAGTGAAAATGAACTGCAGAAAACTACAGCAAGAAAGAGCAAAGACAGTATTTGATCCACATGTTGAGGAAGAGGGTTCTTCACATCTTAACATTTTTTCATGCTTCAGAAAGATCTGGAGATTCAATCACAAGATGAAGGGAAGAAGATGTTCTTGGGCTGAATTAGAGAGTGATGCTGCTGATTCAGGAGCTGGAGAAAGTGGGGCAGGACAATATTGATCATGTTTGCCAGTGAGTGATACCAAATACCTGCAGGTTAGCAATACACAGGAGGTCAGACCCAAAGGCCAGCTGGCATGATCCATAAGGTGAGACACTAATTGACTGGAACGCCTACAGTGGAAAATAATGGTGTAGATATATCCTGCAAGTCTTAGGAGCTTGGTGACAGTGGTAGGGAAAAACGCAGAAATGACAAGCCTCATTCATGGGTACCCATGTGCACGATCCTGCACCACCAGAGGTAATAGGTCCTTGAGTCACATTCAGTGGTTGCAAGATCAGGTCTCACTTGCATAAGAAAGTCTGTGGGCTGTGCATCTGACTGAATTAGTTGTGCAGTTAAGTCAGGGCTGTGCTGTGCACACATTTCCAAAAGTAAAATTAACGTGCATGATCTGGAAGAAGAGTCCAAGCTTTTTTATCTGGTGTTTAAAGCTGGTCTGTATTGTCTTTCACGGAATTTTGACCTCCTAAACCCTCGCTGGGGCATCACCTCTTATTGAAGTAGCTTGTACAGGTGCTACAGTTCAACAGACCACGGGTGACTGGCTCCATCGCCGCTGTTTTGTTATTGTCTGAGCTAGGCAGTGATTCTGAGAAGTCCAACCTTCATCTGCAACAGCCATTTGAACACGTGGGGTTTTTTTCCCGTATCTATGAACAGAAATTACTTACTCTGCATTCAGAAAATTAGGCAAAGTCTGCAAGAAACATGGATTGCTGATCAGGCTTACGCCCATTTTTCCTTCTTCTCCGCCTCGTCAGTGCAAGCCTATTATCCAACGTAGCAAAAAAGACCCAGTTAAAAACACACTTCTAGCACAGGTTGTGACTGATCGCACGGCCACATGGAGCCCCAAGGAACGGCTCGGCCAGAGACAAAAACACAGATTTGAAAAAAACCATGCTGTTCCTGACCCTGCAAGATGTGGAGGAGGCACAGGACTGTGAGCTTGAAAATCCACTTGAATAGTGAGATGAGAATCCATTTCCCGATGAGAATATGCCTTCAGCTTGTTCTTCCACAGAACAGATCAGCAGAAGGAGGTCAGGGAGAGATGTTGTGGCATTGGTAAACCAAAGATCGACCAGCAGCAATAGCATAACACACCTTGCAATCTGTGTGTGGTCTAAGCCACAGCACTAAATACGGAGATAACAAGTAAATGTGGTTTCAGCGCTGGCTGAAGAGAGCTCTTCATACAGCTGTGTTTGCAGTCTGCAGCACTGACCCACCGAGAGCCAAACAAGACAGCGTTCACCATGCCCCCTCCACACAGCGCTCTCTTTGCTTCCTGTTTGCATGGGAACTAACCCCCGTCACGTACCGTACTGGTCCACGCCTGAAATGAGGCATCGCAGCCCTGCGGTCGGCCAGTCCAGAGGGGGGAAAAGTGCAGGTACTCCTTGCCTTCTCCACTCTCAGCGCTGGAGCAGGGCCAACCGCACAGTAGCTCAAGAAGATGTCCTCCTCACACAGCTGTGTCCAACCAGCTGGAGTGAACAACAAAGGGACGCTTTGTCACCTTTCCCAAAACAGACCAGAGCTGAGAATTGGAAACGGGAGGCACGGCCTCACCTCCGAGTCAGGAGACCCCCGGGTTGAGGAGAGTCTCTCTGTGGCAAAGCACTTGTTGGCACGCTGGATGGTCCCACTGCCCTTACACGGCAGCTGTACCACAGGTGGGAATGAGGCAGAAGGGTCGTGAACGGCCCGTTTTCTTCTCTATCTGCACCAGCACAGCACAGGACAAGTCAGAAAATTTACAGGTACCCTTCCCATTCCTGCTAGGATGTAGCACTAATCTGCGCTCCCCAAACCCTTTTTTACTCATCTCTTACACACCTCCCATATTGAGGACAGGAGTTATCTGTATAAAATAGGGAAAACATATCCTGGTTTTCCTAACCATTCTTCTCGTTCGGACTTCTGAGCATGATTTCATGATGAAAGGGAGGATGGACAAGCAGCTGAGGGGCGGCAAAGAGGCCAGATGGGTCAGATTTGATTCACCACTCCATCCCTCCAGTGGTGGAGTCACTCTGTTTGGCTTAGACACAGGACTTCACAACTCAAAAAGGCATTAAAACATGTTTATGTGTCTTTGTGCAGATGGGGAAACAGACACGGAAAGGACAGGATACAATTAGATGTGTTAAAGTGAATTCAACTGAAACTATAGATTCTTGCTGCTGAAAAAAGTCAGGACTCACTTTTTCAAAGATCTGATGCATGCAACTTTCACTGATGGCTAGGAGGCCCCCAAGAACAGTGAAATTCCTCCAAGGCTGATCTGTCACCTAAATAAGCCTGAATCTAATCCCCCGTTAAGTGTAAACCAGTGAATACTCATTTATAACCCTTCAGGTTTCTGCTGTTGGATCAGGAGAAGAGGACATATCCCATGAAAACAGGTCCCTGCAGGAACAAATTTTTAAATCTTTGCAGCAACCATGAAAACCAAACTGATTTCCCACCTGCGAATGTCAAATCCATTTTCCACCCAAAGGCCACTTTCCATGTGGTCACCATGAGCAGCTCTGTGAGTGCTTCATGGTGTCTTTACATGTTTAGGCCATCTCCTGTACTTACGTGCACGAAATGCATTTCACGCCTCTATCCCATCTGCGTATTCACGGGAAGAGATGATCTTTCTGCCAACCCCTCCTTCCAAAGAAAGTGAATCCACTGAAGTCAAGGTGCTTTGACCATTATTCTGTAATGATGAGCTGTCATGTGTGTTCACATCAAGCGTGCACTTCAGAAGCAAATCGTGTGACTGTCTTCCCTTATTGTGCTTTAGTCTGTGTCCCCAAGTGTTGCTGGGCAGGACCTGGGCTTCTGTCAGCTGAAATAAAATCTGAGTTGTGCTCCAGGAGCACCCCAAGCGCTCCCACTGCTGATGGGTGTCCAGTCCTCAGAGCCAGAGCGGAGCTAGTCCAAATTAACCACCCTGAAATAACTACAAAACCTTTAAACAGTGCTTTGACGATCTCTTGGACAGACGCTTCACCCAGATAACTGTCTAATACCCGCTGATAGCCCGTTCCTGTGTGAATTTATCTATTCTTTTTTGGAGCTTGTTTGTACTTCTGACCTCTTTTAAGAAACCCAGCTGGGAAGTATGTGCTTTTATTTGTTTTAAGCTTAAACAGTATGTTTTTATGTTTAAACAGTATGTGATTTATTTGTTTTAAGCCTATCACCTAGTAATTTAATTGATTTCTACCTGTGGCATGTATTGTGAAAAGTAATGAAGACTCTTTCCTTTCCTCCTTGTCCTTGATGTTCATAATTTTATAGACTTCTGTTTCCTCCCCTGTTTGTTGTTCTCCTTCCAGACTGAGGTCCCTTTTAAAGCCTTTCCTCATACTAAATCAATGAGACCACCCCTGCTGCCTTTCTCAGTTCTGTTTCAAGTTGTACGGTATCCTTCTAGAGACAGAGCGACCTGACCCCCCCACTATTCCAGATACTGATGTACTAAAGATAAGCATGATGAACCAGTCTGTGCTGTACTTCTGGAGAACACCTCACTCCGTATTTATTTATTTATCGCACCACCACAGTGAGTTTGTTTGAAAGGACTGCTATGGTGCAAGAAACGCCATGTACTTTCATATTCTGCCACTGGGATTTCACAAGGAATGGCAGCAAATGTGCTTTCCTCACTGGCACATCCAGCTGGTAGGACTGTGGCTTTCTACTACAATTTAAACGAATAAAAGTCCTTTTAGGATAACAAGAGAAGCAGAAGTGTTAATTGAAGAAACGTATTTGCATTTGCCATGTTATCAGCCTGAAGGTTTTTCTTACTTTCTGCTACTTTTGCATTTTAGAAATCTGAACACACGCGTGCGCACACACATACACACAAGCACGCACACATGCATGCTGCTTAAAATGATGTCCCTGTTAATCTCACCCTGGCATTTTGCAAACCTAGACACTCAAAAGCGCTGCAGCTGCCAGTGGCAGGTCTATTCTAATGTGCTACCATTTCTTCTGCTTGTAACACTTCTGAAAATGAAAACTGGTGTCTTAGACTGCTTTTGAGGTATCATTTTTCATCACTGCCCTATAAACGACAGTTTCGCTCTGACTGGGATTACAAGTTAGAGAGAGAGGGCAGCCCTGCACCCACAGAGGTGTGTTTTACTGCTGTGTTGCCAAGCTTTGTGACCCACACCCCAACACAACCTGGAACCCTTTCCTGGATGTACGTTGAGTTGGAGGCAGTGGCTGTACATCTGCATGCCAGTTTGGAGCTGGATAAAGCCCTCACAGGCTGTTGCCAACCAATACACATCAAAGCACCTCTATTGGTTGGTCCAATTTGCAGCCTTGACTGATGTGGACCTGCAGATGCAGAGACTGAAGAAGCCATAACGGGCTCCCAGACAGCCTCCTGTGAGGCCAAAGGAGACCTTATCTCATCTCCATGGCACTTTATAATGCTCTGGAAACTCTTGTACTACATAGACCAACGTACTTACACACACTTGCAACATGTTCTGTTGGTGCCTGAGCTGTGTATCACGTTATTATCAATTTTACCATTATATATGATTATAACCTGATAGAGTGAAATGAGCTTCTCCCCCAGATTTGTGGCATGGATTAATACAGGTAATATTCAGAGTGACAATACAGCTATCCTGTATATTGCCCTATGCTGAAACATTAGACAATTAAAATGAGGGTGCTCAACCTCTTACCATCAATAACAGCTTTCAATGGCAACTTTAGATGTTAATTCAATATCTCTGCTTCTAAAAAAAAAAAAAAACAACAAACCCAAAACCCAAAAAGAAGAGGTATTATCAGCTCACTTCTTTTTCCCCAGCAGCACAGTCTCAAACCAGCAGCTTTTTCAGAAGGCTGCACAGAAGCTGGGAGAAATGGGAGCAAGAACTGCAGCCACAGTGCAAAGGCAACCTCACTCCCAGCTGAGATGAGCTGGATTTGATGGTGGTGCTGATGCCTTCAGGGATCTCTGATCACTTCGCCTCTCCTTTGTTTCATCTTTCACCAATTAGATGTAAGAAATCAGGAGCCATATGTATCTTGTCTTTACATTTTTCCTAGACTAAGCAAGTCAAGACCAGTCCCTACCTGGAAGAAAAATATCTGGTGACAGATTTATTTTAAAAGCATCTCCCCTTCCAATAATTCAGTGATGATGTAAAGACTTGCACTGAGACTCATTTTCAGAAAATATGGACTCTGGGGCATTGTATGAATAACATAATTTATTCTTACTGTTTTTTAAAACTCGGTGCAATCCCAAGACACTTCCTCCTCTACTCGTGGGATATATTCCCAATATCCTCATTAGTGAGCTTTTGTAGAAAGAAAGTAAAAAATCCTTATATATAAGGGGGAGAAGATGGGAGAGTAGAGAAGCAGCTCCAGCCAGCAGCTAAGAATAGCAGTGACACAGCTCAGGCTAAAAATATCTTCATTTCAAGTGACGGGATCCAGACGTGGTCCGAACACCATGTCACTGACCCAAGCACGTGTAGTGAGAGGGTAAGCAAAGAAGGGATGATTAAACAGAGTTATAAAACTGGGACTCATGGGATCTGAAAGCATCAGCATTCCAGTTCCCACAAAGAAGAAATGCAGCTAGCTGGGCTCACTCATAAAATCATAAACCAGGCCAGTGCTTTTTATATCCGATAGCTTTAATAGCTCGGGAACGTCAAACATGCCTCTGTCAGAAACCGATCTCTGCTTTCCAAGCTCCTTTCAGCTCTCCATGCCAGCTCTGAGCTCCCGAACTCACTGCAGGTTCCCTGTTCTGCTCCAGCAGAGAGCAGAGCCGGAGAGCTGACAGTGTTTCTGCCCCACTGCCCCGACCCTCCGCCACTCCAGCCAGATCAAAGAGGGCAGAAGAGCAAGGGGAACTGTCTTCTCCTGGAAATGTCTCTGCTGACTTGCAGCTTCCCTGCGCTGGTGTTACTATTTCTAGCACAGCTGTGGGCCTGATGAATACGGGCCAGAAGCAATTATGGTGGGTCCTAATTTCAGGGTGCACGTCACGTTAGACAATGGTGCAAGAGGGCAGGGATGGAACACAGCCTGAGTGCACTCATGGGGACCCCCTGCCTCCACAGTGTGCACTGGCAAGACCTAACACGGCAATTCTCATAGCGCTTTGCTTCAGCAACTGTGCCATGAGACTGGGACAGAAAAATTGGAAGAGCAGCTGTCTTGGACTACAGCAAAGGGGAGGGAGCCCAGTGGCATGGAAGCACGCGGCTTGCTCCTTATTCCCTACCCTCCTATGGAAAAAAGATGAGCAGCTCCCACTTCTGCACTCTGCCTCTGAACCCATACAGCTGGGAATAAACAGGGAGAAAAAGGCTGCCCTACTGATGCTGATCTGGGAAATAGAGAGGACCTTCTTCTGATTCCCCTTTGTCCTTGGAGAAGAACTACTGGGGCTGTAAGACAAAGGAGTAAGGGAACACAGAGCTCCTTTGCTGCAATGAGCCGTGTTGGGAGGTGACCCCCGGTATCCTCATCCAGGCCATGGCAACTGGGCACAGCTGGATTAATTGGTGAGAATTGTGGCTGTGGGCCCCAAACTCCTTTGCGAGGACGTATCCTGGACAGCTGGAAGCACTGCAAACGTCTCAGCCTGCAAGCATCAGGGACAAAAAGATAAACAAAAGAGATACCTAAGTACCACTGTGGAGGAATTTAAACACCATTTCATGGTCTTTTTTGTGTCCTTTTTCTTGTTTGTGAGCTTTTGGGGGCTTACAGCACCCTGGGGCAAAAGCAGGTCCTTGTGCTTATGGAAGGAGGACCCAGCAAGATGAGAAGGGAGCAGGGAAGGTGCTCAGTGTAGACCAGTGTCTCACAGACTAAGGATGATGACTGCGAAGGGAGGCAGATCTGTCACAGATATGGCCATGAGTCCAGCTCAGTCATGTTGCTTTTAAGCCACACTGACTTGCCAGTCTGTGAGCGGACGGATGCCAATAAAAGCTTGGGAGAGCCAAGGAAGGCCACCTGTGTTGCAGGTAACAGCAAATGAATCCGGCCCATCAATTCTTGCTTGTGTAACAAGTTACCTCTTAATCGGGTGCAGAAAAAGCTTGATGTATCCTACTTTTACAGCACCTTAAAGGCACAAGGAACTGCTTCTCCGAACCTGCCCATGCCCCCCAGAACGTGAGATATAAATGTCATTTTTTTGGTTTGTTCAAGGCACAAAGGAAGCCGGGACTGCCAGAACAGCAGAAGCCCCAGGCAGTACACTGCCCTCGCTCTTGCAGCGACGCTGACGGATCAAAGCGAGCAGGTAACCAAGGAGCTCACACTGACATCGGTATTGTAGCGGTGATTTCTCTCTTTACCTCTCTGAAACTTACTGGCACTTACTAAGTTCCAGGCTACTCATCTCTGTCAAGACTGGTCAAAAGGCTGGATTTGAGAAGTGCTGGGAGGCAAGGACTCATGGACATACAGACGGAAATGCAGTTGCATAACCTTTGTCCTCTTCGAAAAAAGGCTTAAAAATCCTGTCTACTAAATTCCTTGTTATTACCAAGATCAATTCAAAACTAAAAATTAAAAATATTCAAAATCAAATATAAACATTAAAGATAAAGCAAAGGTGGCTGCTGCTTAGAAGAAGTTATGTTGGGTGTTCCCCCTGTCTTTCAAGTGACGAAAAGTCTGTTCAGTTTACAAGAAAACTTATTTGTTAGGAGGTTTAGGCTGCACTGCCAAGAGGAGGCAAAGTGTGGTTTTGTCTGGTGATAAGCACTGTGAGAAGCTTTGGAAAGTGTATCTATTCTCCATCCGGATTGTCAAAATACCGCTGCTCTAAACTGCAGCAGTCAACCCTGCATTTCGGCAGTCGTAATGCATTCATAGAAGACCTACATCAAAGCTCTTGATAGGTTTTTTGACCTCATGGTAAATCATCTTCCCATTTACAGACATCTGAGTGGTTATCTTCCATAGCCACTAACACTAATAACATAATCTTGTGCCAGAACAGTCATGAATGATGTACGTTAACCAACTTTTGATGTATCGGAACAATGTTCCCGGTCATAGGAGTAAGAGTACTGTGAAGCACCTCCTTCCTTGTCAAATTTAACCTGACTGACTGTCTGTATCACAAGGACTGCGTTTAATGGTTCAGTCCTTTAAAATATGTGAACAGCTAGTGCAAATCCCTTCCGGAGTGACTGACCCAACAAACAGGCAATTTCGCCGCCGGCTAAAACCTCCAGTATTTTCCAAATTTCCACCCTTCAGCTTCTCCCCAGCCACCGTTGAAAACTTAATGGTCCCTGTAGGCTCTTCTGAAGGAAAATAAAGGTCAGAGTCAAGGAAACATGGGAATTTGTCCCATGCCTTCCTCACGTCTGAAGGTGCAGTATGTGAAAAGGTGAATTATCACGAAGATCAGTACTCAGTAGGACAACCTCTCCTATGCTTCTAAATGGCATATGTGTAGTTTGGTCATTTATTTCCATATTTTTTCAAATTTTTCCATTTTTTCAAATTTAATAGTAGCTGTGTGACTATTTTGAAGACCTGGTTCCATCCCAGGAAATCTTCTATTCGGTCCCATTTCCCATCTGGGAAGAAATCCATGTAGCTGTTTGAAATGTTGGTATGGCATACGACCATGTCCTGGACCACCCCAACAGCTGCTGTCGCAAAAAAAGCAGACCCGCCGTCCTTTCTCTGTTTGGCAAGCGTAGTGCTGGAAAAGAGCACTGCAAGGGAAGGACAGAGAGGACCTCACTGATCACGCCTGTGCTCAGCACTGGGTCATTTCCAGCTCCCCAGCTCACCCCCGGCCAACAGGCTTCAAGCTATGTCAGTCCAGAAGTCTGCAAATCCACAAGGTGTTAAGGCTGCCACCCAGGCTGCCATGCCCGGTCACTCTGCCTCCTTGGAAAAGCCTGGAATGGGGGGGATGCTTTCTTGCCTATCAGGCTAGGAAGGTTTGGAGGAGACAGGCGGTGATCTCTGTGTTCAACCCAGGCATCTTTGCTCTCTGTTTGAAGCGTGATGGCTCAGCCTGTGATCCAGCTGCCTGCCTGTAAATTAAAAGCATCAGAAAGCATCTTTAATCAGGCTAAAACTGAAAGAGATCGTTTTACGGAATACGTATATGTACAAGTAAGCAGAAATGTAGGCCAGGAGTATTAATAATTTCTGAGTAATGGTCTTTGACACAGCGTTAGCGGGGAAGAGGGAAAGGCTCAGTGTAGTCTATTAATCCACCCCAGCAGAGTGCCCGCGGCTGCAACACTGAATTAGCTTTTTTCTGTGACCCAGATAAACTGGGGAAGGAAAATTTCAAGCTGGAAAAATTGTCGTTTTGCACTTTCAGATCATCCAACAAGTACTTAATTTTCATCTTTAGTAAGAAAATTGTGCACTGGTCCCCATTCAGCACTTTTCACCCTGCTGGTGTCAAGGCAGTTTGTCAAGTCAGCAACTGCTGGGAAAAATTTGGCTCAGGAAATACTTCATTTTCCACCGAAATCAGTCAGCATGTGGTATCGAGATGTGAAAAAAAGATCTCATAAACACTGCTTTCTCTCTCTTCCTACCCAGAAGCATGGAGGGTGCTACATAGGTGGGATGGAGCCACTCAAGCTATGCCAACCACAGCACATTCTCTTGATAAGCATACCACATTTTTTAATGCTTTCTGACATCAGACCTCTTTCTGAGGGAGGACATATAGCAAGCACGGGGCTACCAGATCAGCTCCACCCCGTACAGCGCTCGAAACCCTGTCCTCCATCTCTGAGAAAGGTCATCTCTGGAGGATCCAGAAGGTTGAAGAACTGTCCTCCAAGGAGGTCATGCAATGATTTGACCAGAAAGATGGTTTCTTTCAACTCCATTTCAGGTATTGATTAGCCTGTGACTCAAAACTATAAGCTAGAAATCTGTTGCACAAATGCACAAATGTTTTTACTCTGTCTATTCTGATTGCAGGTGCTGCTGTTATCAAGAAAATTGCCTAATCTTTTCCTAGCTCCTATTCAGTTCTCCCTGAAAAATAGTTGTTTAAAATACCCAAGCCCTGTTCCTCTAGAATATCTGGTCCATTCCTCTGCAGGAACAAGTGTAATTTTGATTTCTGCATACTCCCTCAATATACGCTGTCAATATTGTTTTCTTGTGAGAGAAACAAGAAGTCCAATCTATCGAAATTGTGATGAAGCATTTCTACTAATAGGATTAAGGCTTTCAGTCTTCAGGCTGTATATTTTATGTGTATTCCTACATGTTCAAGTGTCCCTTGAGCCTGGTTGTTTTGGCATCTGTAATGCTTACTTAGAGCATTGCAGGATGTGCTGGGTTTCCTACAGTTGTGCAATAATTTGTTGATCATTTTATGTCAGCCATCTGCTCAGACCTTACTTTTCTCCCATTGCAGTCGGTCAAAATTAGAATTGTCAGAATCAATATCCACGGGAAAACCAGACAAGTTAATAAAAGAGTTAGGTGCAGGGATTTTGAAGTCAGCACAGAGTTGCTCTGTTTTCCTGCCAGTTACCTTAAGTATCCACAGCATTTTAGTTATACTCCTCAAAAATGCATCTACAAAAACATCCAAGCACATTTTGTTCCTGCCATTTTTTCTGTGCAAGGAATAGTGACTAATGGGCTTTAAAATAACAGCTCTACATATCTTTTCTGAGGTATATGCCTGTCTTAAGCAGAAAGCAATTCTCTGAGTATTGACTGAAAGGTAGTTAAATGGCATCTGCTCCAGAAATAATGCTAAACCCACAGCTCACACAACAGGAGGCTGCCTGAAGCTTCTCTGAGCTCCGCCACTCTCAGGACAGATTCCCACTCTCCTTCGAGGTGGCTGGTGACCAAGGTGGAGTATTCCTGGGGTGGTCCCCCCATTCCCTTGTGCTTCCCATGGCAAACACCTCTGCCAAGGTAGAAGGAGAGCCAAATGGATCAGGACTTTACCACATGGCTGGTGGATTCCCAAGCCAGCACACAAGCATGTACTGGGAGGAGCATTTTAAGCAGTGAATACGACTTTGCTATAATTATGGACCCAGAATCCACCTTGTAGGGCAGTGCACTAGGGTTGTCTCTTGCGCTGGTGTCTGACCGTTGTGTCCCTGCAGCTGTTCCCTGTATCACTGTCTACCGGGCTTTTCTTGACAGGAAAGGGGTTCAACCAGCCTTTACAAACAGGAATGCTGTGGTTAGGTTTGTTCGTTCCCATAGGAAAAACACCGACATTTCAGAGCTCAGCCAAGAGTTTCTGTCCCCCTCTGTGAGAGGGAGAATGTTGTGTCCGTCCATCTCCCTGTCACCCAGCACCATGAAGATAGGCCAGAGTTAGACGGGAAGGGGGAACTGTTGGATGGAGGACTCTTCTCATGAATTCTGTATGTCTGGAGATGCCACCCCACACAGATATTAAAGATTCCTAATAATCTTGAATGTTTTACTGCAGGTTTGAACAGTTCATTTCACCAGTTAGCCCTTTGGTCAATGCCGCATGCCTGACTGCCGTGGGCTAGATGTGGTGTTTGCAATGACCTTGGGCACAGGTCTTGTCCCAGCAATGTTGTGGAAGCAAAATACAAGGGAATGACCTCAAGTGCAAAGGCAACACAATCACTTTGGTGGGAATGGATATCGTTGTCTGTAAGGACAAGTCCCGTCTTACCACAAAAGGGGCAGGAAAGTGTGCGCTCCGAGGGAGCTGCTCTACACACATAAAATAGGCAAGTGCTGAATACTGGCGGGAGCAGATTTGCTTTGTCAAGTAGCGAAAGAAGAAACATGTTACCAACTGAACAGAAAGTAGAAGAGAAAAGAGAAAGAGCTGGCAACAGTCTCCACATTTTTTAAGCTGTCCACTTCTGCTGTTGAACCAGGAGACAGAAGGGCCCTTTCATCATCTTGAAACTCTTTCCTTGATCTCTCCACTGTGTAAAAGGGGAGGCAGAAGGGTGGCATGATTAGATCAAGCCAGAATGATGTATCACACTTGGAACCAAAAAGCCCTTGGCTAGCTAGAAACCTCGAAGGCTTTTCTGGGTGGAAGGAAAAGAGTTTGCATACAGCAAATTTCAAATCAAACTATATCCTTGCCCGAGGGGGCGGAAAACCTATCGAGTATATGGGGACAGTATCTAATAATTATATACCAAACCTATCAACAGAAACCGTGAGTAGCTATTTCTGATTTATCTGGGTGAACTCCTGAAGGATGCCAGGTGATTACTAACAGTGCGTTAAAGATCTTTTCCGACAGTTTCAAGCTCCTTTGTGGTTTACCAACAAATACTCACAAAAGCATCATTCTGTGACCTTATTCAGAGTTTAATGAAGTCGTTGAAGTTCATTGCCACTGGCATGAGATATTTATAGCAACTTGAGAAATACTAAAGCTTTGCTTACAGTGAGACTAGAAACGCAAACTTTCCTTAAAATTTACTCATGACACCTTCACTCTTTACAACACAGTTAGTGCCACATCCCATTCAGAAATCTGAAATATCTTCTGGTTTCATTCTTTTCTAGGTCAGAATTTAGTATCACCTTTATTATCCCTCCGCTCACGTTGTTTTATATCAATTTGTATTGAGTTGATCCATGAAGAAAACACTGAACAAGACTTGCTTTAGACTTTACTTTTTTTCCTGAATTTTGTTAGCTCTCATATTTTTATCACAAAACTCTCAGTATCTGGTATTTTACCTAAAACCAGAGCTTCTGAAATCACATGGTGATGTGAACACTTCTGCTTTTGGGAAAAAAAGCTTCTCCCACATGTCTGCAGAATAAAACAAAGAAAGCATTCATATGACAGGTTTTGGAACTTGATTTACATTTGCAATTTTAAGAAGGAGATCTTTTCCCAGCTAGATATAGAAATATTTATATTAATAGAAATAAAGAAAAATTGTGTTTTCCTCAGAGACGTTTTGAAAAGAAACTACTGCTGTCGTCTTTGTAAACCACAATTTTTACTTTGACCTTAATATTTGACTGCCCATGCTGTTCATAACACTTCAGTCCCCGTTAATACTGACACTGTAGGGAGGTCTGCAACAGAAGCTTATTAGCATGCTCAAGACTAATTTTGGCTCAACATGAAGTAGGATGTCTCAGTACTCATTACAGTTACACCCTGCTGGTTTTGAGTCTTAATTAGTAGTTGATAAAGCACTTCTAAGTCTGGAGGTGAAAGATGATATACACTTCCTAAATATTATTACTGATTTGCTTACTTTTCCATTCCTGGATGATCATCTTTTACATCATCATTTCCTATTTGAAAAAGAAAAAGCATGAGGAGCCTGTATAATCAGCAAGCTGAGCTTACACCTTACTGGTTGGTTCCCTCCTCATAGCATTTTATGATAACACCAAGTGCACCGGTCTCTGTATCAGCGATGTTGAAATACTGACCGTTCACCTACTGATTTGAAGAACCGGTTTGTAAAATTAACTGTAGAGGCAGAAAAGTAAAAAAAATCAATAAGGTAACTGCATTTGACTTCTCATGTCAAATGAACAGTCAATGAGCCAAAGGAAATAAATCTACCAAGAAAATGTTTAATGGAGGCAAAACAAGAACTGCAGCTACAGCGCTAAATAAAGTCCAAGTCAGTTTTGATCCCCTTCCCTATACCCTAAATACACTCAGGCCGTAAATAGAACAAGGAAGGGAAGAAAGGTCTAAGGCACTTTCTGTATCTATGAACTCATGCCCATCCCCTGGCACAAACAAAAGGTCACACTACCCCATGTCCTTACGTATGTTACTGCTTGTGTGCTGCTGCTGCTGCTGCTAAGAGCCCGCATGCACGCTAATAATAACCACACGGTCCAGCCGATCTAGTGAGGCATGGAGGAGTGCCCAGGCTGCCTGCCTCTCCTCCCTCGCAGGCTCGCAGTGCACATCCCCAGGGCAGTGCAGCACTGACTGAGACGGGCACGGTGTGGGAAGCTAAAGCCAAAGAAAGCTTGTTCCATCTCTGATAATTGCCAACAGCAGATGTTTGAGGAAGAAGGACAGGCAACCAGAACGTAACGCTGTCCTGGAGAACTCCAGCAAATTGCTGCTTGGGGACCTTAGGAGCTGAGAGTGAGGTTTGCGTGCTTAATAGTCTTCGTTTAATTTTTCTCCTGTCTTCAAAGGAACACTTGTCCAGTCCCACGCGAAATCTTAAGATTGCTGATACTCTGCAGTGAGGGTCCCGCTGTCCAGCTGCACGTTGCGGGAAGATCTCTCTCACGTTTCCGTTGAAGCTCTATGTATGGCTCCTCGTTCATGCTGTGACGACACACTCACCTTTTGTTTCTCATTGACTTCCTCTCTCTCTGACCCATGACTTTAGACTCGTTGGACATCCCAGCAGATGTACAGATTGTGTTGGGGTTGTGCTGGGGTGGGGGGGTGGGGGTGGGGGTGTGCGAGGGGCTTCTGGTGTGACCCAGGTAAGAAGTTTCAGGAAAGCGCTCGGGGCTCCAAATCAGACCGGCCTCTGGCCAAAGCCGAGCCCGTCAGCGCCTCTGCAGTCTGTTTAAGAGGTGAAAGCCTGCTGGGCAAGACCCTTGGTTTTTGGAAGCTCTTTTGTTTTGAAGAGGAGTGGGGCAGGAGAGAGAGACAACCACACGGACAGCCAGAGCAGTGAGGAAGGAGGTGCGGAGCACACCGCAGCAGCCATTCCCCTTCAGCCCCCGGCGAGACCTTGCAGCCCTTAGAGATCAGTGGTGGGGCACAATCCTGTCCGCAGCCCGTGGAGAAACCCATGCTGGAGCAGGGGGCAGATCCCGATAAAGGCCACGACTCCGAGGGGAGACTGCGCCGGGGCGATGCACGGCTGGCAGGATGGCAGCCCATGGAAGAGGCCCGTGCTAGTTGGAGAAGTTTGTGGAGGACGGTCTCCTGTGGGAGGGACCCCACGTTGCCACAAGGGAGGACTATGAGGAGTTTTCCCGCTGAGAAGGACAGAGCAGTGGAAATGCAGAAGGGACTGGGAGCGACCACAACACCCGTTCCCTGCGCCCTGCTCTGCTGCAGGGGAGGAGGTAGCGGAGCTGGGCAGGAGGGAGGGAGGTGTGGGGAAAGGTGTCTGAAAAAGGTCGGGCTGTATTATCATTGGCCTGCTCTGATTCAGTTGGTGAAACGGCGGTGGGTTTGCTTGAACTAAACTGATTTTGTTTCCCCAAGTCTTTGGCCTGTGACCATAACTGGTGAGTGAGTCTTCCCTGTCCCTGCCTTGACCCTTGAGGCTTGGGTCGTATTTTCTCCTTCACAACCCAGAGCAGCCTCACGGTTCTTTGTTGCCAGCTGGGTAGGCTCAGACCATGACAGGGTGCACCACTGACACCATGGCTATTCCCTAGGGATCACAGGGACATAAAAAGGACATCTTCCTCCAAACCGACATACTCGTACGGGCAGTGTTGCCGTGGTGATTGTGTTTCCTAAGGTCCTCCGTACCCTCACTGCCTGGAGGGATGAAGAAATAAATCAAACGTATCAACCGTTCTACAGCAAGGAAAGAACATGTTGGTAAAGGAGCAGATGCCGGGTGATCAAAGCGTGAGCCTTGGGCAATTTAAATGGCCAACAGAAAGGTGCTATGAGCAGGCTGGGAGCTGCCCAGCAAACCTTTCTGTTACCAACGCACAGCATGTTTTGCACGCTGTTTGAGAGGCCAAGAGAGACACACAGCTGCTGGGGACACAGGGATGAGCCAGCTGCTGACTGCCCGCAGCCAGCTGCGGGGCAGGCACAAGAACCAGCCAAGGCACTGGCAGAGCGAGGACAGCCTGGACCACGCAGGCTGACAAAGCTGCTTGTAGCAAATCTCACTTCGTGCCTGCAGAGTCAGGAGCTGTTTTTTCTTTCCTTGGAGAGCCCTTCAGATCAGAAGGAAGGAGTTATACTGTGCACCTGAACCAGAAGAGAGAAGAACTTGGGTTTCTACACAACAGGGATCCACACAATGACAGCACACAAACTGCTCAGAAAACAAAGTGCCTCCTGAGACCCTGTGGAAGTCTGCATGCATTCAGGAGTTCTACTCTTCACCGGAGAAACGATCTTCCCAAGAGCTTTCTGACGCATTACACTGAGGAGGCACATGGAGGAGGATAGAGTTGTACCCAGTACCCCACCTCCTGAGGCAGCCCTCTGGCTCTTTGCTCTCTGCCTTTTTGAAGTGCTCCAGTTTGTTGTGCGGGGATCTGGAGAACTTTGCATAACTCTTAGTCTTTTCTCTCTCTCTTTCAGACCTACTTTCAGACTCTGAAGTTTCACGCTTTTCTGCGAATTTCGCCTGTTGTATATTTTCTCACTTCATCATGGAAGGTCTCAGGAGATGTAGCAAGAACAGCTCTTGAAGATACTATGAGCACCAGGCTAAGGCAAACAGCCTGTGTGTTGTTGTTAAATTCAAAGAGGTTAATATCAAAATATGAATACAACTCCTCAAAGCATAGACCAAACAAATTCACGAGTATAAATATTCTGTATTCATGGCTGTTGAACAGCAGCAGAGCTCAGTGAGACTGTGGGCACACGTCTGCATCTTCTAGTGGGGTGGATGAGCTGTATGACTTGAGGGAAAACACAGCAAGACACGAATTTTCTGATGTGCAATGGGGATATATGCTGGGGGCGGTGGGTACTCTATGGCAGACCGATGGGTGTGTCATCTGTGGCTGCCTACCACAATCACATTGTAATTACTGTTCCTCAATGACCCACCCTCTACAAAGTCTTTAGAGATTTGCATAGGAAAGGTCTTTAAAGCCTTGAGAGGAACAGGGCAGTTCTGCCTACAAACATCCAGGCTGTGAGCAAACACCAGCTGGGTGAAAAGTTCAGAAGAGGTTTTCCAAAGGAGCTGAAAATTGTGGAAGCAGGGATAAACCACAGCCTTCACAAATGACAAAAAGCTGTGATCCTGGCCAAGTTATGCCCCTTCAGCAAATCAGGCATGATCTGGTTTGTCCATTTTCAGAATCTAACTGCAACATCCGAATAGTGCATTACACAAACTTGTATTCAAGAGCTTTGCAAGCCATTTTTCTAGAAACTCTCGTGATCTGGATGCACAATTAATGACGGTTCACAAGTCCTTTTCTAATTTCAGAGTATTTATTTGTTAGGAGGGAGACACTGTCTCCGTAGCTACCCTGAATGCTTCAGTACTGCTCTGCACATAGCTTATCATCAGGGAAAGCGGATTTATTAATTTGAAATGTGTTTTCCACAAAAGCCCGGGTTTTTTATGCAACAACGCTGATATATTGATGTGAGAAGACCTTTTGGCTGCTCTCTTCTGTTTTTACTTTGGCAGTCCTCCATTGTGCTGCCAGGTCACGCTTTTAAAATTAGTGAGTTATTTCAACAGCAGAATTTCTTTTGTCCCTGCCGATGCACTGTCATCTGCCATCCAAGGGGGGAAAGAAAGTGACTTTTTGGAGGATCTGGAAAACACATGAAAATGAATGGATTCAGTGAACCCTGGCCCCAACTCGGAAGGCAATTTGTCATTCCGTTCATCGGAGTATCGCTGAGGTCTTGGCTCTCTGATGGTTTGCACGACCTCCTTCCAGCCTTTTCTGATGGCTCTCCCTGGTCTTCCTGGAAAATTATAATGTCACTGAAATACTTCTGTTCCTGAGCACATGCAAAGAACACGAGGCACTGTGAGGGATCAGAACACTTCCAGACACCACAGCTTCTGGGCAGAGGGGTTCAAGTATGAACAAAAACATGGGGCACAGGGACTGGAGGATTCTTGTTGGAGGAAAGCAAGCATGGGTGCTTCAGCAAACAGCCTGGTAGGAGGCACACTTCACCTAGCAAATGGGTTTAACATCCCTTGGCAGCACTTCAGTGCGCTGTCAGCATGACTCAAGCCCTGTCTGCCAACCCGCAAGCCCCACTAGTGAGGCTGGTGGAACTTGGTAGGTCAGGGCAAACCTGTGTAGGGTGTTACTCAGAGTCCTGTAAAGAACATGCCACCTGGTTACCTCTGGTACATCAAGGTCAAACACCTTGTAATAGAGCACTGTAGATAGGAGGTACGATCTGGCAGCCTTTATGCACAAGAGTAAGGCAAACAGCAATACCCATCTGCTTAAGATATAGTCATAGGTGAACCATGGCAAACATTCAACAAAGCATCGGCCAGGTTTTACATGGCTGTGAAGCCATGTACACTAGCATCACTGAGATCGGTGTTCTCGACCTATCGACTGTAGTGATACTGCTGCAAGTACAATGAGGAGTCTAACAGAGGCAGAGTGGTAAAGAAAAACAAATATCTGCATCAAGTCTTTCTACACAAAAGCCATGTTTCCAAGAAACCACAGAAATGAAGATGGGTAAAAGTACACCCTGTAGTTGGGGTTCCTCAGTCTGCAGATGGGATCCATGTTTCCTAAAAATCTAGCTGTCGGGAGATAATTCTGGGTATCCTAAAGGTGGTGCTTAACCTATCTGGGATGGTGGTCCTTCCAGATGTGCTTGTCTGCCTCCCTTAACTATCTCTAAAATTTTAGAAGGCTGAAAGCAGCTGAAATGATTCCCGTGCTAGGAGTGAAACTGTATGCAGCACCTAACTGGAGTTAGGCAGAAGATGAGCACGGAGCTTGTCAATAGTCTACCGATTGGCATCTCACTTAGATATGGTCAGAGGCAATGGTCAAATCAATCCTGTTTATGCTTATATGATTGTATCACCTGAAGGCTCTTGGCTAAGGGGGTTAGCCTATATGAGGATGAGAACAGGTTCTCTGAACAACTCATGAGCTGAATTTCCGGGCTAAAAATTAATACATTAACTCTCTCCCCTTGGAGGCAATTACCCTCTGCTGTCTACTAACAAAACGCCTGACAAGATTATTTACCACCTCATTACACCGCCTTGTCGAGTTCAGCTGCTGTGTTTTCCACATTAAGCACTACTAGAAAACATCTACTTTGTGGCATCAGCTGGCTAAACGATATTCACAGGCTTTCAGTAACAGCGTGGAAGGATGGTAAAATACTGAACAACCCCAATCACATACGACTATCATGGTACGTAAGGCAACATTTTGGCCAAGCACCACAGCCACTGCAGGACCTCTGAAGATATCCATAACAGATTTAACTGTCCCAAAAGAGATTAACTTTGCCTGCTGGAAAGAAGATGAACTCTCCAAACCACTGCTTTTGTGATCAAAGAAAATCTTATCCTGTTGCTTTCCTGTCCTGGGGATAAAACAGCAATTTTTAGGTCAAGACAAGATCTTGGAAGCTTGAAACTACATGTCAAAAAACCCCTTGATGTCAGTGGAAAAAGTTTTGGTTTGATATTGCATTTGCCAAAAATATTAGCTTAAATAATTAAAAGCCATTTTGAGACACAAATATATATATATATAGTGTGTGTGTGTGTGTGTGTGTGTGTTTGTGTTAAAGATACCACTAGGTGTTTTAAAATAAAAACACCTGTCAAGGCTAATGTTCTCCTGGGAAGAACTTCAGTTTTGAAAAGCGTGAATATTTCATTCGATAGATTTATCTAACTATTTATGTAATGGATAAAAATTCTAAATGTATACATCTTTTGTAAATCAATAGTGACCAAAGAATCACTCTCAGATCCTTCATACATAGGAACAAAGCACCTACAGAACCTACCTGTGAAACATTTCAGAACAAAATCTGGTTTTCCCCATTTGCAATCTTGGAGATACGAAACGTGCACAAACAGCTGTTCAGAGAGTTTGTCTCCGAGTGCCACAGAGTTTTACATGTGTTCCTTCTGGCCAGATATTCGACAGAAAATAACAAAACTGTTCAGAAGGCTGGCAAAAGTAATGGACTCCCCTTGGAGCTGAATAGTGGCCTTATGGGCAAAGCATGGGAAATCAAGGCAGTGTTTGGGCTCTGAAACTTAGATGTAACATGAGGTGACAGCTCAGTTTTCCCCTTGTCTCAGACTGGCAAACAGTCACTCATTCTCTCAGATGTGCTGTGAAGGTGAATTACTCACAGGGTTTTTTCCTAGTCCAAAGAAGCCCCAAGTGTTGTCGATGATTTGACCACAGTACCATCAATCACCATAAATCGCTTCTCAGTCGTGGTCTAGCAAAGGCAGCCCAAGGCAGGATTCCAGGTATTTCTGAATTCAGAACCTAGTCATTAGAGTAACTCATAAAATCACAGGATGACAGAATTGTTCTGGGTGGAAGAGACCTTTAAGATTATCAAGTCCAATCCTTAACCCAGCACTGCCAGGTCACCCCTACACCATGTCCCTCAGCACCACATCTACACGTCTGTTAAATCCCTCCAGGGATGGGGACTGCACCACTTCCCCGGGCAGCCTGTTCCAGTGCTTCACAACCCTTTTGGGGAAGAAATTGTTCCTAATATCCAACCTGAACCTCCCCTGGTGCCACTTGAGGCTGTTTCCTCTTGTCCTATCACTTCTTGCTCAGGAGAAGAGACCGCCCCCCACCTTGCTACAACCTCCTTTCAGGTAGTTGTAGAGAGTGGTATGGTCACCCCTGAGCCTCCTTTTCTGCAGACCAAACAACCCCGGTTCCCTCAGCCGCTCCTCATGATACGTCCCTCACTAAATCAGGTAGATCCAGATTGCAAGAGGTGTTTTGGCACTGCAGGATGTAAATGACTGAAGCCAATATTGAAAATAGGACTGTGAAGTTACTTTGCTCATCGCAAGCCTAACCATGATGAGACATCGAAGCATCTCAATTCTGTGCTTTGCCAAGCCAGACAAATACAACCTATCCACTGCAGGACAAAAAAACCCCAAACAAACAAACAAAAAACCCCCCAAAACCAGCATGCGAAGTACTTTGAGAGTTTAAAGCTGAGGGCGCTTCTCTGGGCTACCCGAGATGATGTCTGAGAGAGAATTCTACGGGACGTGGTAATTGCCCAGTCAATACCTAAGTCATACTCCTTAATAAAGAAAAATACTTCCTTTATTCCAAAACCAATGAGAATTAGAGCCAACTTCTCACGGTCCTTGGCCCATGGAAATGCCATATGTATTTCAAACCAGAGCCTGCCTTAATCAAGGAGGAGACTGTAAGTTATTCTGTTTGCCCAGGGCAAGTTTAGATTGTTTAATGAAGTAAGGGGCTATTTTCTGTGTTACAGCCTCTCTGATAGAGATGGCACTGCATAGCGTGATTTCTAGACTTCATGCAAAGGGATGGTAAACATCATTCCAGATGTACGAAACGAGACTAATCAATGGAAATGAGCAAATCAATTGCCCATATTGGTGTCAGTGAATTGCTTTATTTCCTTGGCTTTGTTTTAATGAGATTACTTAATGAACAACCTTTTTCTTTAATTGCACACTGAACAGCCAATGATTATGAACTGATTTTTTCTTATTTTAACTGTAACTGGTTACTCAATTGAAAGGCTCCATCTCCTTGCTTTAGAAACATGGTGCAGTTTTGCATTGATGCCTGCACCATCAGTGCTGGGACCAGCTTTGGGCCATGATGGCACGTGTACCAGCCAGACCACTGCTTGAATGGGGCTCATAAGAGTAAGAAACTCAATAGCAGTTGTTATAAAACTTCAATGAAATTTCAGGGAAAATACTGCCCGTGATTGCTCACAGCATCATTCCTGTCTGGTTTAACTCAGTCCATTTCACAAGTACAAACAATAACCTCTATCACCTTCCTGCTGCCCTTTAAATCAGTCACACAGAGAGCCCCACAGACACGGCTGCAGTATCTTACTCTGCCAACAGCCAAAGGCACGGCAGGCGGGTCTTGTCCTCTGTGCGTACGGGCTCAGTCCTTGCTGCAGCAGTGCTGCAGGGGCCCGTCAGCTCTGAGCACACTTGGCTATAACGCACTGCGCCTCCCTCCATGGGATGCAGAGCAATCCTTCAAGCCCCTTAAAGATCTGCCAGCTGGAAGTGGCCCAATGCAGCGCACGCAGGCGAGGGACGGGAGCGTGCTGTGCTCGTGCAACCATCCCCTCTGCTAGTGCAGACACTGGGGTTTGTGCGGGGAGGGCCCGCGGGGTGCTGGGGCCAGACCCACAGGCTCTGCAGCAGTGCAGTCCCTTCTTCCCCTCCCAGCCACTGCTCCCTGGGCCAAGCCCTGCTGTTCTCTGTCCCTTTGCTCTGCAGCAGATAAAAGAAAAAATCATCCCTTTGGCCTTCTGAAGCAACTGCAGATGCTCCAGGAAAGGTGGCGCTTGGTAGCTGAGTCTGTAACCACTTCTAAGGGAAGCTCTTGGTCCCTTGAGAAGGACTCCGATGACCTGAGGTCTGACTGCTGCTCCCTGAAGCTCCAGCAGATAACCCTATACACAAATCACCACGGCAATCCAAACACCAGAAAAGCACTGGGGTTTTTCCTGCCCTCCGAAAGCTGTCCCAGCTTCTAAGCCCGAAATTCAGAGAGGAGGAAGGGGAAGGGCAGGGCAGGCTGGGAGTGTTTTTGTGGGGATTTTGACCAGAAGGGTCCTCATTACTAAGCTGTGCAACACAAAGAGTGTGGCACTTGCACGCCTGAAGTGTTCCAGCTGGTGTCTCCCTGAGCGAAGGCAGGACTGCTACGGTTCCCCTGCTGCGGTTTCAAATAATGCATTCCTTCACAAAAAGCCAGCACGTTTATGTGACTGACGGAGAGAGAGAGTTCAGGTCTTCTCTCCCGTACGGCAGAGGCAGGAATGGCTCTAGTGCTGCACTGGGGGTTGTGCCAGCGTGACAGCAGCTGCAAAGAGAGGGAAAAAAAAAAAAAGATAGCAGGTCTGGCTGATCACTGCACAGATTTAAGATTCTTATTAGGAAAATTGCTCCTCAGCCACTCCTAAAATCATCAGAAAGCTCGTTCTCCAAGTCCTCGTGGTGCTTGGTTGCCGCTTCAGCCTCCTGGAAGCGACGGCGTTGGCATCTGTTTCGCTCCCTCTCCTCGGTGTCAGTTCACTGAGTTCGAGGAGTCCCAACGCAGCGATTCGCAGCTCCAACCCCCTCCCATCAGGCACATAAATGCTGGATGCTCTGAAGCTTCAGGCTGCTGTAGATCATACTTGACTCAAGCTGCCACGGGCTGGGGAGGACCTCCACAGTTGCGCAATTATTCATGCAAAACATCCAATTCTGTTCTAAGCGACCACTTCCAGAATAATTCCGTGGTTGCTGCATGGCCAATAACATTAGAATGTTCCCGTGTTTTAAAGCTTGTTTCAGACAAATTGCCAGCTTCCGAAGTGTAAACCACCTGCATTAATTTTCAACCACATTCATTCCAAGAATGTGGAGCTAATTGGTTGCTAAATCACTTTTTACAAGTGCATTTCATAAATAAGTGGTAATAAGTGTTCCTAGCTACTTTGACGAGGATGGAGGAGAAAGATAGAGTCAAAACCACCATTTTTTTCATTTTTTGCTCTAAGGGCTTCTGTTTTGCAATGTGTGCTCTGATGTCTTACTCAGCTAGAAAAAACGCATCTCCATCCCAGTTTTCCTCTGTTAACACACTGGAAAGTCAATTAATTTACCTGTACTCAGTGGAAACTAACCCGACAGTAAGCTCTGTTTTGCTGCACAATTAATTTAACACTCAGGTGTGAATTTGTTCCATTTAGGTAGTGCACTGAGTAACTCACCTGACATCGTCTGTTTGCAGAAAGGGGTTTTCTTAAACAGACACTCAAAAAAGCCATCTGTTCACCTCTGCACAGCACCTGAAAAGACACTCGACAACTGCGTCAGACTATGGGTCTAGTCAGCAAAACCTTAACAAAATAAATGTAATTGGCATTTTTATATTAACAGAGTGCAGTCCTAGATTAAAATATAGAATCACAGAATCCTCTGGCTAGAAGAGACCTTTAAGATCATCGAGTCCAACCGTTCCCCTGCACTGCCAGGGTCCCCAAACCATGTCCCTCAGCACCACATCCACACGTCTGTTAAACACCTCCAGGGATGGGGACTCCACCACCTCCCTGGGCAGCCTGTTCCAAGGCTTAATGACCTTCTGTGGAAATAAATTTTTCCTGATATCTCACCTAGATCTCCCCTGGCACAACTTAAGTCCACTTCCTCTTGTCCTGTCACTTGTCACATGGGAGAAGAGACCGCCCCCCACCTTGCTACAACCTCCTTTCAGGTAGTTGTAGAGAGCGATATGGTCACCCCTGAGCCTCCTTTTCTGCAGATCAAACAACCCCGGTTCCCTCAGCCACTCCTCATCAGACTTGCTCTCCAGACCCTTCACCAGCTTTGTTGCCCTTCTCTGAACATGCTCCAGCCCCTCCATGTCCTTCTTGCAGTGAGGGGCCCAAAACTGGACACAGCACTCAAGGTGTGGCCTCACCAGTGCCGAGTACTGGTGGACAATCACTGCCCTGCTCCTGCTGGCCACACGAGTGCTGATACAAGCCAGGATGCTGTTGGCCTTCTGGGCCACCTGGGCACACTGCTGGCTCCTATCCAACCGGCTGTCCACTAGCACCCCCAGGTCCTTTTCCGCTGGCCGGTTTCCAGCCACTCCTCCCCAAGCCTGTAACGCTGCAGGGGGTTGTTGTGACCCAAGCGCAGGACCTGGCACTTGGCCTTGTTGAACTTCATACAGGTGACCTCAGCCCATCGATCCAGCCTGTCCAGACCCCTCTGTAGAACCTCCCGACCCTCAAGCAGGTCAACCCTCCTGCCTGACTTGGTGTCATCTGCAGACTTACTGAGGGGTCACTCAGCTGGTTTTAACTCCCTTCACCACCACTCTCTGGGCCTGGCCATCCAGCCAGTCTTTTATCCAGCAGAGAGTGCACTCATCCAGCCCACAGGCAGCCAGTTTCTCCAGGAGAACACTGTGGGGAATGGAGTCAAAGGCCTTACTAAAGTCCAACATCCACAGCTCTTCCCTCATCCACTAAGTGGGTCACCTTGTCACAGAAGGAGATCAAGATGGTGAGTAAAATGTTGAGGCTATTTTAATGTTAGTGGTGCTTGTGTATTCTTATACGTTCCTGCCCCTTTCTGCAGTTTTTCTTATATTTTTTCTTAAAATGCTTTTGAGGCTTTTATTGGTCTCTTTGTTGCCACCAGGACTACCCCAAAACATGTCCTTTCCCATAGCATTTAGTTGAAGTACATCTACTATCAACCTAAAATGATGTAGCCAGAGCTCATGGAACTCCTCAGCAATTATCTGCTTACCAGGGAGGCCTTGTGACCTGGTCCAGGAGCTTGGTTTTAGTCTCAGTTAGTCTGATCACAAGGAAGTCAGGATCTAGTCTGAGACCTGTCTAAGTGCTTTCTGTTAGTTGGTGGGCACTCCCAAAGGAAGTGCTCATTACACTTTGAAGAGAGTAGCCAAGGCAAGTGGAGTGAATAAGTAAGTTCTTATCTCTTTTTCTAGATTATACCGGGACCATGGAAGACTAGCTTAGAGGAGATGACTATCTCTTAAATAGCTGGAGACAGGTGGTTGCACTCCCACCAGCTAAGCCACTGGGGCAATCCTGTAAAGATTTAGGAACATTTGTGTTTTCCTAGTAACAAGCAAATGGTTGTCAAGGACCCTCCTGGGTTTCCTAAGTAGGGTAGAGCCTAATATAGGGAGAGACTGCCCACTGCTTTGAGTCAGTGTGGGAAAGGAAGCCTTTCCCTTGCCGTCAGGAGAGGTGATGAGGCAGACAAGCCTCAAGCGGAGGATCTGCCACCTGCTTTCTCCCAGTTCTCTCATCTTATCTGTTCATGCTGTGATCTCTCCATAGCACGGACTATTTCTTGTGCAGGCGCTCTCTGTCTGCTGCAGGGACATCCCGTTCCTAGTACAGACCCTGAAGCAGTGCGGTGGATCAAATGATTCATAATGATGATGATGATGACTTATGATGATGACGCTAATAGATAACACATTACGCTGAGGAAGCTTTGGGAGAAGAGTCCTTGGAAGGTGGGTTACTCCTGGGACAAGGCTGTGTTTCCACACATGTGGTCAAGATCCTCATTTCAGATTTTGCCACCTAAGCCAGAGCTTGGAACACCAGCAATGCTTAGTGTCAACAAATCTGCAGTATGAAAGTCATCAGGATCTCAAAGCTGGACCGACCTGTGGGGAAGATGCTAGTACTGCTCACTGGGCAAGAACAAAACTGGACCAAGGGCATGTTTTTGTTTTCCAGTAGTGCTCTGGGAACACAGATGCCCTTCAGAGATCAGAGGAGCCTTACTCTGGAACACCATTATCTTAGAAAATATTACTGACTTGTTTGCTGGGACTACTAAGAAGGTCAGATCAGCTACAGAGAAGTTCATTTATAACATCCTATGTTATATGAAAGGTTTTTATTTTTATATGGCTTTTGACCTCATGTCTAAAGGAAACCTCAATCCACAACGTAATGCAAGGTCCAGTGAATGCAGACACGTCAGACATTTCCATATCAGTTGCAAGATGTTTAGAAGCACCCACAGACGAGCTGGGCTCTCTCTAGCACAGTGTGTGTTAAAGATAAGCAATGGACAGATTGCTTGTCAGCAACAGTGGAGAGAATGTATTACTGGCAACATTTTTCTTTCATCTACCCAGGGGTGAGAGATGAAACATGAGCATGCAGACACCTGAAGGAGGGCGAACCTGGGGAAGGGCACGGACTGCCATCAGAAGGTGGGATTTTTCCACTTTGCTCTGTGAGCTCAGAGGAACCAGTATCCTGTTTCAGTCCTCCCAGTTCTCTTTGGTGGTCTCCTTTGTTTAGATAACTCCCTCCTCCTGCAGGAAGCTTTTGGGCCAGTGACCTACAGCTTTCCATCGCTGCCGGGTTCTCCTCTCACTATGGCAATATTAATAAGATTGCTGAAAACAGATTGGGTCGGTCCCTGAAAGGAAATCGGATTCTACCAAAAGCCTCTGTCTTTCATCCAAATGCTTTTATATCCCTGTAGCCTTTCCCTGGCACAGCAGGTGCTTCTGTGCCCCGTGAACTGACCTCATAGCATTCAGCTCTTCTTCAGAAGCAAAACCAGACCCCACACTGCTACATCTCTGCAGAAGAAGCAGAGCATGAAGAGCCAGTATCCTGTACGGAAAACAAGTTAGCTGGGTTTCTTGGTCCTTTTTAGAAAGATGCTTTGTATTGATCACCAGTTCCCCCTTGCTGCAGCATGATACTCTGATCTACAGGCTGTCAACTGATACGTTTGCTGCTCTCAGACAATTAAGAGACCATGAAGGCACAGCAGTTCCCCTGCAGGGAGCTGGGTGACTAGGTTTAAGAGAATCATGTAATTAGCAGGCAGTCTACCGCCATCACACTAAAATCGGAAGATGCTTAAGAGGAGACAGTTTTCATCCCAGGTCTTCAATGTGCTTGACAGTGCATTGGAATGAAAGCACTGGGCATTCACATTTCAGAGATGTAAACCATCCGAGACAACCTGAGCTTCTAAAATATTTCAGTAGCTCCTAAAGACAGAGCAGGGCTCTAGCTCCAAATACTGGGCTTGTATTCCTGGCTAGCGTTACAGCTCGGGGAATTAAATAAGCAGGTGGCAATGTGTGGAAGGAAAGCAGAGGCTCTCCCTGGGGATCCTGCAGAAGCTGCAGGCAGCTGGCAAGGGGGTTACTCCCTCTGCAATGGGGCTGCTGCAGATGGAAGAACCAGCTGCAGCATGGGAAGGCTGGCCCTGCACCCGCCTCGTTTCTCATCCCAGCACAGCCAAGTCTGAGAAAATGGGCTGAGAAAATGGAAAATGCAGAGAGGGATCTCTAGAGAAAAATGAGAGTAAGAAAATGACAAACTCCAAAACACACACAAAATTGCAACGGTAAAATGGCTGTAGGGACTCATTGAACGGTAAATTAGTGCTGTTGAAAGGCAACGCAATCCTTGCTTGGGGGTTGTACTAGGATTTGTGACTGATGATAATAATGAGGCTTCCCTCCAAATACACAACTGCATTAGACCCACCATGATTTGCTGTATGTGGGAAAAAGCCCAAAGCTCCTCCTCACCTCTTCTGGTTTATGACTTACCTTTCCCATATCACGGGGCTTTGTAAAGATGGACTGGCCCTGACTGCAGCACAGGATGTCAGGATTCGGGTCTAGAGCACCTAGAGCAGGATAGAGTCTAGAGCACAAGTCCTGGGACGAGCAGCTGAGAGAACCAGGGTGGCCTGGAGAAAAGGAGGCTCAGGGGTGACCTTATTGCTCTCTACAACTACCTGATAGGAGGTTGTAGGGAGGTGAGGATAGTCTCGTCTCCCAAGTAACAAGTAATAGGACGAGAGGGAATGGCCTTAAGATGTGCCAGAGGAGGTTTAGGTTGGATATTAGAAAAATTTCTTCCCCAAAAGGGTTGTGAAGCACTGGAACAGGCTGCCCGGGGCAGTGGTGGAGTCCCCATCCCTGGAGGGATTTAACAGACGTGTAGATGTGGTGCTGAGGGACATGGTGTAGGGGTGACCTGGCAGTGCTGGGTTAAGGATTGGACTTGATGATCTTAAAGGTCTCTTCCAACCAAAATGATTCTGTCATGAAGTGAAACTTTGACTGCTTGGTTCAAAAACTGGTGTCTCTGGTACAGAACAAGACCCAGGTAAGGACAGGATTAAGAGTCTAGCAGTATGGGGGAACTCAGTTCACTTCTGCAAAGCACTGGTTTATGGCCTTTTCCTCTTAGTGAGAGAAAGACTTTGCTTCGCTTCTCAATGTGACAGAGAAAGCTGTTTCTGAGCAGCCTCTTCTCTCTCCTGAGAGTCTGTAAAACACATACAGCTTGTACAAGTGTGAGTCAGGATTGATGATCATTTAATTGTTCTCCCTTCCTCGCGTTCCTACTCACCCTTTACCCCTCGCTTCTTTCTTGCCTGCTTTGGCTTTCTCTTCTCCTTCTCCTTCTTCACCCAACTCCACCTCCCTCCTTGTCACCGTTATGGCAGAGGTTGTCCATATTGCTGCCCAGGCTGGCCCTGCAGCTGTCAAGACTCCTTATTTCATGATTAATAGAGATTTGCTCAAACATCGCATTTACCAGTACGCTCTCCCTGCTTTTCGTCCATTTCCGCTCTTCCCCCCTGGCAGCCATGCCCCACAGCGGCTGCCTGCTGCATCGTGTCACCTTTAATGGAGATTTCATCACCCATAGCCAGCCTTGGACCGTTCGCCCCATGTTAAACAGTTTTGCCCATGCTGTCTGTCCATCCCAGTGTTCAGTTCACAAGTAATGAGAGCTGCAGTGTGAAGGATTCTCTGGGTATCTGCCATTTGCACTAGGGACCCAGGGGTCACTGGGCAATGTCCCAGCATGGGACCTCTTCACTCCAGTGTGGAACACCACGTGCCAATGGACTGGTCCCACGTGGCTTACCTCAATTCGCAAGTGTTCTGCAGTTAAAAGGCAATAGGTAAGAGCAGAGTAACGCTTGCCTCCAAACCCATGCAGTCTCACTCATTTGTCACCCAGCCTCTCCGATTATGTCTTCTCAGCTGAAGACAAACTTCTAGAAAATAAATGATGCTTTATGAAGCTGACCTAGTTACAGATCAGCAAGCTGGTGGAATCTGCAACAGGGTAAAGAAAATGAATGAACTCGGTGTGCAGCTGTATCCAAACCCCAGCCTGAAGGGCCTCAAGAGATCCCATTAGGATGGCAGTTTAAGTAAGATTTGCGGCTTTCAGCTCTCTTCCTGGGGCACCGAGGGTTGTGAAGGCTAGTCAGCTCGCTCCGATCCCTGTAAGTACCTCTGAGCTTCCTCTGTGTGGTCTGGCACAGAAGCAGCCTGGGGAGGAGTGACCGGCAGCAGAAAGCTAGTTTGCTGCATGAAGATAACGAGAACTCGGGGCAGGATCAAAGGAAAAGGTGTATCACCACTGACGCTGGTCCTTTGTTCCTGCTAGCAGAGAAGTACCCAGCGGCACCACAAGTCCTCTGGACTATGGCCTAGATCTGCAAACACACGGAGATCCCGAATTCCCACCGGCATTTCTTGGAGCATTAAGGGCCTAAATACCTTGGCTGTCAATGCAAGCACCTGAGCATGTTTCCTGTATTTAACCTCAGAAGCATGCCTTCGCACATAATGTAGGCACATACAGGTGTGTGCACATCTGCCACTTCACCTCTGGTGAATACAGACCTGCCTCTGTCTGCAGACATTCCCTCTCATGGGAACTCAATCTTCTCCCCCGTTAAATTCCCATACCATAGTCCTGGCACATTTCTGGCCCCTCGGCCAGCAAGCGCTGTCCCTGATAAACCCTGGGCATGGCTCAGGGGTGCGCGTGGAGCAGACACCTTCGCCAACAGGTGCTCTGCACGGGGCCACACTGCACCATCTGAACGTTTCCCTGGAAGACACAGGCCACCCCACGCCAGCCGGGCTCAGCAGCAGGGAACAGGTAGAGGCACGTGTCTTTAGTCTCACCTGGACACAGTCATTCAGCAAACTGTCCAGGGTCACAGCAAAAATCTGTAGAAGGAGAGGAAACGGTAGTGTCCAGGGTCCTTGTTACGGGCCCTTCTTCCCATCACAGAACCAGAGTGACTGGTGGGGTGGCCCAGCAGCACCAGTACTCAGTTCACCTGGAGCTTCCGTGAGAGACTCGAACTGTTCAATTTTCAAGGACGAACGTCTTTCTTTCCTCGACTCCACAGTAAAGCTTTGCTGCTGTTCCAAACCACGTAAGAAGAAAGGCTGATACCCTTCTGCCATCTGCTATCCGGCCAGACCTCAGATAAGGGAGCGAGTGGGTTTGAAATCTTCATCTGTTTCTTTTACGCCTTGTGTCCCTCAGGACTCGAGACACAAACGTGCGGAGCGAGCAGACCAGCATTGCTGAAGCCAGAGGAACATCACCCTGCTGCCACCCATTTTTTCTCCCTAGTCCGTTATAGAGGTGTTGTAATACAAAGACCTCACCTACCACAGCCCCCTTCCAAGCTGATATTCCCACTATGCTAGATATTCCGTAAATTCATTTAAGAGCTCCCTGCTCCCCAAAATCATAGAAATTAACCAGCTGCTCAAATTTATACACCACAATCCTGTAAAAAATGGCAGAATGAGCAACAACTTGGGTCTCTTGACTTGACTGCAGTGCTCCCACCCAGGGGACAGTGCTGCCACATGGCATGGAAAATGATAACTCCTCTCCCATTCAGTGATGTCCGGGCACCCTTTGACTTGAGTGGTGCAGGTGGAATAGAAGTGCATACTGACACGGTATTCTCAGGCCACTGCGTCTCCCACACATGCTGGTGGGACAGGTTGTGCCTACAGCTCTTAGCTAACACACACCAGTGACAGCCTCCCTGGAAATAGTTCTTCGTCCCTGCTGCCAGACGCTGTCACTGTATATAACTCCACTGTTATTTGTGACGTCCAGAGGAGGCAGAGTGAAAATCCATCAAGAGGAGTATTTTAACTGAATGCAAAAATACCTTAAAAAAAAAAAAAAATTTAAGGCTGAGAGGAGAGCAATTTGTTTATTTATCATGTTGGTTTTGGATGAGCAGATGATTAATAATAATCAAAGCTGACCATAGAAGCAATCATTTTAAAGGTGGACTACCTTTCAAGATCGGTGAAATTCCATTTGGTGAATTTCAAGACTGTATTCAAGGCGATCCCACAGGTTTTACCAAAGGAAAAGTGGGGTCAATCAACAAGGCTCCGCGTGCAGCTGAAAAGTGAAGAAACGGGGGCCATAAGGGCAGTGTCTACTGCTGTGGCCTGGGTCATCTTGCGGGTGCACCCGCACAGAGCAATATTCTGGGGACACTGTCTCCACAGCCATCTCAGGAAAGAAGACAGGATTGGGATTCATGGAGGTGGCTGTGTTCCCACCAGTACCTCTGCTTATGTTAATGGCAGAAGACCGGCAAGGCGCTGTGCAAAATCTTCCACCTCATTCTGCAGCACAAACCGAGATAACCGAGCATGCTTTGCTGCAAAACTCTCTCCGTGCATGGCTTTGCGCTGGAAGTAAATTCATTCACTGGGGGCAGATGAGTGGTTTGGTGCTTTGCTTCAACTGAGTGCCGGGGTAAAACAAGTCCTTTGCAATGAACAGCAGCCAGGTGCAGCAGTAAAGCCAGCCTGATTTTCATTTCCTGACAAAGCTCTGCGCATTTTCTCTCCCTCCACTGCAAAGATCTTGCAGGATCTGTCTCTCTATGGCTAATTCTAATTTCCTGGTATTGTGATTGCCTTATAAAAAGGGAAATAATGCTGAAAAAGATGTGTATAGGATCTGATGTCTGTGTCAGATTAGGAGAGAAGTGCACTGCAGCTTCCTACCGTCTGTCTGAGATGATGTGTGTTTACCCACCTCCACACACCATTTTCCATATTTCATGGGCTAAGCACTTACAGCTCCCATCAAATTAGTGAGATTTATTGGGGTCCTTCACACTTGAAATAAGTCAGCTCAGTAAAGGAAACTCATTCTGGTAGACAAGGACTTTACTGCAGCACAGGACACCCATCAGCTCCTTCTCCTAGCGACACTTTCCAGTCAAGTGACTGAAAGCACAGAGGAAGGTTTGAAAATTTTGAAATATTCACCTCAGTTTCTCTGAAGTCATGGCCATTGCCTGAAGTTCCTCTTCTACATAAAGCGGACAAGCTGATCTGCACCAAAGAGCTTGCTGTACTGAGCAGGCCCAGCTCTGGCTCACCTTCACTGCATCCCTTGGTTCTGTCGAATCCGCAAGGTGCCGCAGTTTCCTGAGTTATTTGCCTACTCTAAGAGGAATGAATGGACAAAAACTTACTATAACTTTTTTCAAAGTGTATCAAAATCTTGACAAAACCTTTCCAGAGACACCTTGGAGAATTGTTGCTTTCTTACTGCCTTTTCCCATGTGTTTCCCTGATCGAAGCAAGAGACAGAAGCATTAAAGCAAAACTTCGAATGCCATCCTGTGTCATCTTGTTGCTTTCGATTTCTGAGCGTAGGAGAAGCCCAGTCCATAGCAGTTCGGGTGGCTGAACTCTTCACACAGCATCTTTCCAGTGAAATTGGGGTGAAACAACCTTGAAGTGTGAAGGTCCCAGTTCTCAGTCAATGCGCTGAACAAGTATCAGGGCCAGTCTAACCAGCAGCCTGCACCAGGCAGCATCTGCTGCCCTGCCGGGCACTGGCTTGGGTCCCTGCCAGGGAGGATGCGCTTGCTCTGCTGACTGCTAACACATGGCACTGTGCTGCAGAGGAGTCACCACTTCTCCTGGTGCTCATCTGACACTGACACCGAGACTGAGCCTAGAAACAACAGCCGAATCACAGAGAGCCTTTCTCGCTGAAGTGCCCAATTACACATCCAAGAGATCCAAAATCTTCCATCTTCTGGCACTGCCAGCTACCACCAGTATCTGTGAGCCACGTGTCAGACAGACACTAGCCTGTACATTTATGTTTACAAGCACATACAAAAGTACCTTTAGGAAATCTATTTAAAAGAAAAAGAAGGAAGAAAGATTATCTGCACGAGGTCCAGCTGGTGCTAGATGAAAGCCTGAACTGTCAGATACTGGTAGCTAATATCAAGAAATATCTAGGTGGTGCCTGAGAGAGGAAGGCAGCAGCCCTGTGCATGGCTTGCCCTGGGCCCTCTCCAGTTTCACGCCTACAAGAAGGCCCCCACACAAGAAGGTCCTCCCCTGGCATGGAGTCCACCTGTGGCCCCCTGGTCTGCAGGCTGGGGTCACTTCATTTGCCTGTAAGCAGGAAGTTCCTTCTAAATATACTGAGAGCGACTCATCTCCCACCAGAAGTCTGAAATTATCCTGTGCCGTGCTGGATCACTGGGAACCAACACCTTCAGTCAGCTTGACCTAGAAGAGGGTGATGTTTTCCTCTCCATGGAGAGAGTGAAACGGATGATATAACAACAGACGGAAGCAAACTGCAGGAGAAAAACAGTAAGGAAGGCACAGGAACTTAGAGGTGAAGGTATTATTGACTAAGGCAAGGAAAAACAATCTTTCCTTTAATTTACAAGACATTTCAGTGGTGCCATAAGCAGAGACGGAGCCGTATTAAGCAAAACCAATTTTGCAAACAAGCCCATCATGAATGCATTTATTTTTGACTGCTCGTTCGCCAGTAGTAAGACACAGGACTGTTTGTTTAATACTTCCTGCTTATGGAAACTTGCCCCTCAACAGCGCTTTAGGAGCACTGAAGGAAGCACCGGGGGCTGTGAGCGAGCACTGCTGCTTGCCTGGCACATCATGCTGGTGGTACGTTAGCACGGCTCAGCTGGGCTGTGCACAGACCACTGCTTTTATGGGAGAAGTGCGAAGCTATTTCAACCACAGGTCTTCATGGAGCACACGCTCGGGGGAGCAGTGACCTCCTGGAAAGTCAAAGCAATGTTACGGCTTCTTCACCTCCCCACAAGCTGCTTTGGGCTGTGCCTACAGTCAGAGCCAACCTCTCCTCAGGAGACATGTAGCCGGAAAGGAAACCCAGGTACAACAGCACGGCAGTGTGTCGCACTAAGCCAGGGTGACTTTTGCGACATTTTGACACGGGAATCTCCAGAGGAGCTCCCACCAGTTTTAGATGTGTAGGTTTAGGCAGACAGTTGCCGAGCTTGTTGCGTAACTGTTTCGCTTTTCAGTTCCCACAGGACTGTGAAGTACGTCGTACGTTAGCCCTATTTACACCACGCAGGTACAGCCTGTGCTGCACTGGCCCCGCACACTGGTCTCCTGGAGGCCACGGTGGAGGAAGGCTGCCCACAGGTTCGAGATGGGAGCTGTGGGCCAGGTACTGTCAATGCTTAGGCAAGTCACCCTGAGCACAGGGAGGTGTGGAGTCCACTTCAGGCTTTGTCTTGCCCATGTGAAACTGGGGCAGAAGCAAAGGGATATATTTAACCCACATGATGTTAGTGAATGTAGTGTTCAACCCACAGGAGGAACTGAGGAGAAGATGAGGTGCCATCTGCTAAAATTTGCAGCCAAGAGCCTTAGAAGGAGGAACCAGAAATATTTCAACATATCTGGGGAAACGAGGGAAATCACCACTGGGCTAAAAAAGCTGCCAAAGCTCCCAAAGAAGAACGCGGTGACCCCAGGCATTGTACATTGTAGGAAGGATACCCAGGCTCACTAAAACAGCCATTTAATGCAGGGTCTGGATCAGCAGATCTGAGGGGCCACGCTGTAGCGTGGCTCATGAAAGGAAGGTTTGGGCATTTTCCCAAGAAGATTACAGATCTATATGCTACGTATATTTTTGGACCCTCCTGAGACGCTTGATTGTTATGCAGTACGTTGTTGATCAATCACCATGCATGAGAGAGCTGTAAGCATCAGAGGCAGCATTAAACTCATTGAAGGCTTGCTCAAGGATGGGTCTCCAAGTGTGTCCCGTGCAGACAACACCAGAAGGGACCTGTCTGGTGCAGGATCCTGCAGAGCTGGCTTGGAGCCAGCATTAAAGGAATGCTTTTACTGTGACACAGGCTTTTTGCTAGTAAATATACAGACGATAACAAGATCAGGAAAGGAGCCATTCTCCTGCCTGCTTGCTTTGCAAAGTGACCTGAACTACTTGATAACATGGCCACAATCCAAAGCAATACCTTTTAATACAGGAAATTGTAATAAAAGACCAATTTCTTTATCTGGGGTAAAAGAAAAAAGCCTATTTCTAAACATGGTGTGGTGAGATCAGTGGTTCTTTGACAGCAAGGTATCCAAATGGACTGACAGCTGCTGGCTGTCAGAGAACAGAGCTGTCTCCCTTTAGCTCATATCTGGGGCTAAGCTACAGCCGCTGCTCTGTCAGCCCATGACCCCTCCCCAGCCAAGAAGGGAGATGGGGAAAAGGAGCCCCCGAGTTTGAAATGAAAACAGACGTAATGGAACTGCCAAACTCACCCCAAGGGCTGGGATAAAGCACACCGCGATCTCCTCAGCCCCGCGAGTGTCCGGGCTCGCACCAAAGGGCAGAGCAGTCCTCAGGAGCAGGAAGCCCTCCTCCCCTCAGCAAACCTCCCCCTTGGTACCGAGGCTGACGTGTCTGGTCTGGGACACAGCCAGAGCCAGCCGGGGTCGGCTGCCCGGGCTGCCTCCACACTGCCCGTGGCCCGCAGAGCAGGGCAGCGCTGGCATCCTGCCCCTGCAAAACCAGGACAAAAAGAGACGGCTATGAGCAATGTTCCTCTGCATGCTGTGAACTTCAGTCTGACGGGTGAGACTTGCAGAGGCAACCTGCTCCGTCAGTCAGAGAGTGCTCCTCGACATTCCAGAGACAGCAGGAAGGAGCAGAGTACCGCTGTCCTAAATCTCATCACTGTAATTGCCCCAACATTACCAAACAATGCACGGCTTTGAACAGACACCACACCGAAAGATTTGAGATGAGTTTTTGACTGACAGAATTATTCATTTAGAGAATTAAGAGAATGAGAGATGGCAGAAGAGCAAAACTGTACATGCCAGTCAGAAAAACGATTCTGATTAATAAGAAAAAGCAGTTCAGAGCATGATATCAATACTTTGATTTGCAAAATCCCCAAAGGAATGACATTAAGCTGACATGAAAGTTAGTAGAACAGCAAAATTTTTAACTGAAGAGTGATTTGATCTATTTACTCTGTCTTCTCCTAACGGAAAATAAGAACTTTCCCAAGATTCATAACATACACATACGTAGCCCACATCAGCAAATGATCTATTTCTCAATGAAATCCTCATGCATATTTGTCTTTTACATAAATATACAGGAAAAAACAATCACAGAATCATTTTGGTTGGAAGAGACCTTTAAGATCATCAAATCCAATCCTTAACCCAGCACTGCCAGGTCACCCCTACACCATGTCCCTCAGCACCACATCTACACGTCTGTTAAATCCCTCCAGGGATGGGGACTCCAGCACCTCCCCGGGCAGCCTGTTCCAATGCTGCACAACCCTTCAGGGAAGAAATTTTTCCTAATATCCAACCTGAACCTCCCCTGGTGCTACTTGAGGCCGTTTCCTCTTGTCCTGTCACTTCTTGCTCAGGAGAAGAGACCGACCCCCACCTTGCTACAACCTCCTTTCAGGTAGTTGTAGAGAGCGATATGGTCACCCCTGAGCCTCCTTTTCTGCAGATCAAACAACCCCGGTTCCCTCAGCCGCTTCACCAGCTTTGTTGCCCTTCTCTGAACATGCTCCAGCCCCTCCATGTCCTTCTTGCAGTGAGGGGCCCAAAACTGGACACAGCACTCAAGGTGTGGCCTCACCAGTGCCGAGTACAGGGGGACAATCACTGCCCTGCTCCTGCTGGCCACACGAGTGCTGATACAAGCCAGGATGCTGTTGGCCTTCTTGGCCACCTGGGCACACTGCTGGCTCCTATCCAACCGGCTGTCCACCAGCACCCCCAGGTCCTTTTCCGCTGGCCGGTTTCCAGCCACTCCTCCCCAAGCCTGTAACGCTGCAGGGGGTTGTTGTGACCCAAGCGCAGGACCTGGCACTTGGCCTTGTTGAACTTCATACAGGTGACCTCAGCCCATCGATCCAGCCTGTCCAGATCCCTCTGTAGAACCTCCCGACCCTCAGGAAGGTCAATGCTCCCACCCAACTTGGTGTCATCTGCAGCCTTACTGAGGGGACACTCGATCCCCTCATCCAGATCACTGATAAAGATGTTAAAGAGAACCGGCCCCAATACTGAGCCCTGGGGAACACCAAACAAACTATTCCAGGCACTATTTTAAAATACATGTTTCTAGGAAGCCAATGCTCTTTCTCAAGAAGTTATTGACAGTGGACTTTGCAACTTTCTGTCTTTGCTAACTGCTATATCCTCCATGCAGGAGCCCAGGGTGAGTCTGGAGGGCAAGTCTTTAAAGTACAACCTGCGTTCATCTCTGCGTATCAGATATATACTGGTCTTCCTGCAGCATCAAGCCCAGGGGCCCATGCTCTGCCCAGGGCTGTGTGGCAGAGAGGGGCTACCACAGGGTTCCAGCTCCCCCCACAGCACTCAGCCCACTAGCCGGGCTGCGTGAAGGGCTGGGACTATCTCAGTTCCTTGCCAGCATCCACACCAACGCATTCTTAAGTGTTTATCTTCTGATGTCCCTGTGTCCCCAGGAATGCTGATGTCTGTGCTGATTACTGAGGACACTTCATCCTGCTCCTGCAGATCTTCAGATGGAGCTTTGCATCTCTGCCCACTCTCTCTGGGCCAGGTCTTAAGGCACCTCTGGTACTTGATGCTTGTGGACCTCTCAGTGCAGTATGGAGATGTCTTTGGGCCTGCAGTTTGGTGCCAGCCCCATGGTGTCTCTATGGCTGCTGGTTCTGGGCAATGAAAGCAAGCCAACATCAGTCATGGCAGTCATGCTGCTCTGTGCAGAGAAACACCAGCAGACGGTGCAGGAGGGTCCCACCACAGCCTGGGCAGTCCTGGCAGGACTGCATGGTGTGTCCATTTCAGCAAGTGGTTAATGTTCCTGCGCACCATCGCAGGGACATAACCTGGACAGTCTTCATACGACGTATTTTTCTAAGGGTCTGCAACCATCTACTGAGAGCTGAGCTCTCAAATCAGTCTCCCTCAGCAAACCTTCATTATCACTTTCTCAGTGACATCAAACATGATGTTACCCTCAGTGTTTCCTTGCTCCCTGTTTCCTGCTTTTTTGCCTCAGTTTGGTGTTACACTCACCCTCCCACACAGCGAGGAGAGCAGAGTTGGTGCCAGGTTCTTTGAGGACATCAGAACTTCCTAAACATTTTCAATGAGGCACCCAAAGGGATAATAAAATGGTTCGTGTGATAATACATTATAAATAACTGTATCCTCTTCCAGCGTTGCACATGCTAAATGGTGACTTTTACACTGTCTGTTTTTTTAACATGCTCCCGACACATTCACAGATACGCAACATCTCCTCCCAGCTCACAAGACCCCATAAGGATATTCCCATAAGGAAAGTGATAAAATCAGCTTGCGTGATTTTTCCTTGTGTGTTTTTCTCTAGGTGAGCAGATTTTCTTGCACAGTTCCTGGGGATGACACTCCTTGGACTACAGTATATGTAGATGGTAGTTTCCCCAGGCTTTCTTCATAATCTGTGGAGAGAAACAGGCACTTCAAGTGATGCTAAAGAGGATCTAACAGGGGCAGCTGATCGCAGGGCGAGAACTGCCCGAGCCCCTCCACAGCCTATGGAGGTGCTGGGAGCCACCATCTCAAACGCAGCTTTCTGTGTGACGGGCTCCACTCTGGGTTTTGGACCACACTTGTGCCATGCTACTGGTGGTTTCTTCTGGCACTCTGCCCAGCCCTATTAGCAATCCAGCGTGAGGCACATGGCTGGACCCAAACCCCACAGGCCACAAGCAGACATCAGCTTAACGAACACTGAGCCCAGCTCAGTGCATGCCGAAACCTGCTCCTGCCTGGTAACACTCTGTTATCTTGCAAACACCGCACTACTTCGCATGCCCATACGATGAGGTAGAGCTTTTGGCAGCTTTGCCTTTCACTCACTCTCCCTAGTGATCCCCAGGCTTGTCTCCAGAGAGCTCGTTTCCCCATCCATTACTGAGAGGAAGGGCAGTTCATGGAATTATCATAGCACTGTAGAATGCTTTGGGTTGGAAGGGACCGTCAAAAGCCATCTGGTCCAAACACCCCTGCAGTGAGCAGGGACATCCCCAACTAGAGCAGGGTGCCCAGAGCCCCATCCAACCCGACCTTGAATGTCTCCAGGGATGAGGCTTCTACTGCCTTCCTGGGCAACCTGTTCCAGTGTTTCACCACCTTCAGTGTAAAAAATGTCTTCCTTATATCTAGTCTAAATCTCCCCTCTTTTAGTTTAAACCCATCACCTCTTGTCCTGCCACAACAGGCCTTACACCAAAACAGATCACCCCCTCCTACCCACACCAGGACCACCACTACCCTGACTGATCTTGGAGACAAACCACTCTCACTGTGGTGTCACTGGTAGTTACAAACATTTATCTATCGTTAGGACTTGGAAACACAAAACCAACTGACTGCCCCTTGCGTGGGGGCTGTACAAGCTTAGGACAGGAGATACATTTGTCCTCTTAATAAGGAACGACCTCCTAAAATAAAGCCCACAATCCATCTCACCTACTAATTTTTTAACAAAGAACAAAGGCTTTTGACGTGTATTACTCAGCATTTGAACGAAGCATGATCTGAACAAGAAAGTCTCCATCTCTGCTTACCGGAGATGTTTCTAAGCACAGAATGAAGTTCCCCTCTAAGAATGCGTATTTATTAGTAGTACCTTGCCATTAGCAAAGTAATTTCTGCCATCATAACTGGTTTTACTCAAAATTTTCTATATAGGGCAAGGAAAATGTGTAGTAATTGCTTATTGCTTCCTTTAGCATTTATTGTCATGGAGTAATCAGAATTATCTATATCCAAAAAGAAAATTTGTCTATGTATTACTGTCCCCTCAATCAGCTTGCCAAAATCTCTTACATTCTAAACCCACATTCCTTCTCTGTATTTTCCAGTCTGGATCCTTTTGCCTGCATGCCAATCCCCACTTAGTTACACACATGCAGAAAGCCTGTGCTTCCATCCTGCTGCCCTGGGGGAATAAAAAAAAAGAATGGCTCAATTCTAGGTCTTAGTTCAAGAAAATGAACCGAGTGGAAATGAATACAAATTTTGCCGTGGTGAATTGATCTAAAGATGAAACCTGAAGTTGAAATTTAGGGTTCATCTTCATTTAGCATAAGAAATACTTTCTGCTCAGAGTTCAGAACACATTTCTGCAGATATTAATGTTTAAAACAGGCTCTCTGGGCAAGAATTATTGAATTCTGTTTTACAATTAATAAGGAGAAGTAGAGAGAGACAGAAAGAAGATTGCTGGTTTACTGTAAATATCGGACACATTTTCCCCCTCGCAGTAGAAGCAAGCGATGTATACATTTCATATTTAAGAGATCCCTAGCAGACCTGTTGTAAACCAGCATTTACATGCAAGTGTCCTTTGAGGAGTTTGGCTGTTCTGAGACAAGAAATAATAGGTCAGATATGAAAGATCACTTTCCTGAAACTGTTCTGAAAACTGGTGACATCCATTGCTGACTCGAAACAAATCCCACACAACTGCAGAGCAGCAAAGACACGACAAGAAATCCTGGTTTTAATATCGGCCTGACTTTGTATCTTCTCTGTCACTTGCCTACAGCCCAAATCAAAACGCTGCAGGCAGTGAGAGGGTTTCCAGTGGTGTGCTGAGCATATCTACAGGAAAAGATTACACCTTTTGGGATCCTGTGGAGCTGTTTTCAGGGAGGAGAAGTCCAAGGATGGAGCTCTCCGTATGAGTGAATTGTAGGCGGTGAAACATGGGGACAGTTTTGCTGTGAGTACAATATTTAGAGAACCAAGGTGCCAACGAGATCTTTTCATTTAGCTTGCAAGTGGTTTCTATGCCGTAAGAGACTGAGCCATATCAAGCAAAATCAGCCTTGCCACCAAGCGTGTGAACAAGCGTGTACATTTCTGCAGTGCTGGTTAATGGCTGGGTGAATGCCAGAGGACATCTGAGAACTCCAACCTGCTTGTGCTTGCTTAATGTTTCCTGCCCACCTGCTAGGTCAAGGGCGAGCCATTCCCCACCCCAATGCCTGTGGCACAAGAGACTGCAAAGAAATGGTCAACTCACACTGCGCCTCCCAAAAGGCAATGTGAGACACGTTGCCTCGACCCACATAAATGCGTTGAGAAAACATGAGTTCAGGCCAGAGGTGTCCGACTGCAGCAGTATCCTTCGGATAATTACGAGAATAAAGTCAGTCAGACTCTCAGAAGTGACCCAGTTTTGTACTCCTACTGAGTTCAAACAAATCAGGGTTAGCCCAATACAGGCTGAACCTGCCTGTCCTTGCCCCGAGGCAGGACACATGCTAGCACTATAAAACACAGCACACAGGACAGAGAGCCGTTACGTGGCTCATCGAAGACAGAACCAGTGCAAATTAAAAGAAATGTCCAGTCATAACATGACCATTGCCTCGGGGACTGTGATAAACGGGCCAGCTGTTAAAGGAGAACTGCCTCTGTCCTTCTCACACTCAGACATTTGCTGCCTCTCAAACATTCAAGTCCATTTGTCCTCTTTATAGCGTGTTGACCAATTTGATGCTGGAGATAGTGGGTTTGCAAACAGCGTTTTCTTTCCTTTGGTACCCCTTCCTCAAGTGCACCTGTCTGTTACAGTAAAAGATTACACCGTATATTCATCTACTATTTTCTACTCATTTATTTCAGCGATATCTTGGCTGCTGCACAAACGAGAACTATGTTTATTACTTCCAGGCAAGCTGATAAGATCATTTTTCTCTTCTACTATTTGCTGCTTTCATTCGTATTTCCAGCCAATTCTGGAACATTGCTTCATTTACAGAGGTAACAATTTTGGGCATGGAACTGAGCATTTAATTGACGGGATTTGCTGTTTAGGTCTGAACTCTTCATGGTGCTCTTGCAGTACGAACACACCTTTGGGAGCTGAAGTCGATACAGGAAAGCTGAAATCCCTATTTGTTTGGGGAAGACAGTCTGGGGCATTTCAGTGAAAGCATCTACAAAGCAAGTTTTTCAGGCAGGCTGTTCCTTCAGGACAGCACTTACGACCCTAAGCTTGCATCGTCTCATACGAACCCAAAGGAGAAGCAGCATATCGATAAAATGCTCTTAAACTGCAACTGAGTATTGATTTCTAGTAACAGGTTTTAGGATTCCCAGCATTGCCAGTATTCCCTGCTCCCGTGTTGCACAGTCCCTCGTCCGGCAACAGCCTCCCGGCACCACCGTGGGGCTACGGCAGCTGAAGGGTTTCACCCAGTAACCTCTGCCTGTAACTTCTTAGCTGCAGCAAGTCCCTGGAGAAGCTTTCAGTCCTGACTGGCAAAGTTCTAGTGATGGGGAGTGGCTTAAAAGAAAGAAGAAGCTTCACAAAGCAAAAATAAAGAGGGTGAATTGGGAGTGTCAGCTGCTATACTCATAACTCAGCGCTTCGCTACTGCAATCGAGATTTGCCCCCTGCAATCAGTTTTCTGCAGCTCTTTATTCATGAGTAGCCACAGGGGGAAAAAAACCCAAACAAAACCCACCCCTGCTTTTGGATGCCATAATGGGGGGAGACGCCTGCATTAAAAAAGAATAAAAAGAGAACTTTCCCTGCCTTCAGAGCGGGCCAGGGGCAGCAAGGCAAGAGGACCCCCGTGAGACACTGGCCGGCAGTGCAGAGGGCAGAAGCTGAGCGCTTCTGTGGCGCTGCCTTCGGTGGGACTTCGAGCAAAACAATTCTGTCTCTCTTCACCTCTCATCTGCAGCCCGGTGATATCAGCAGCTCCCCATGCCTCCCACTCCTCCCATCGCACTTCTCCTCTCCATGGACCCGCTGGAGCCACATCTCGATTTTGCCATGTGTTTGTAAGAGCCAGCACGAGCTCGGCCGCACACACACACACGGCTGCACCAGTACCCAGCCCCTGATGCAAACCAAGGAGGACACGACACTCCTCAGAGCTGCCGGCTCACCTTCCCGTCCTGCGTCCACAGCTCCCCGCCCCGCCACACAGGTAGTGTGGAGTAAAACACTCTGGGTCTCGAGGACGCGTCCCTGAGCAAGTGGGAAGCTTCTCCTCCTCCAAAGACTTTGCAGAGAACTGGAGGTTTCACAGGCATTTAATTCACTTCAGATTTTAATTGAGCATCTCAAAATAATAACGAGAAGGAACAACTACTCATGTCATAATTAGATATGCCAGAAATAACCTCACTTTTTCCTGATACTGCTTAAATTAGTATTCATTGGGCATAAACCACTGTGAATACGCTAATGAAATGATTCATTTGTTCATTTGCCTATGCATGCTGATAACTCTACAAGAACCCCTCGTTTATTTTAAGGAAGCTGCTGTCATTCATAAAGCATTGGCCAACTGCCACGCACCCCTTCACCTTTCCCTCCTGCCTTCATAAATCTCAGATTACCCTCTCAGGCATCGTGCACATTTTTGTGAGGAAAACAGCAGCATCTGTTTGAAGACAGCTGCTGCTCACCTGCTCACCTTGCAAAGGTTTCTTGGCCCCTGTCCCTTCCCCTGTGCCTTGCATCCTGCTGATGCAGCTCATTGCTTCCAGCCTGCACTGTCATTTCTCATCACCATTTGGTGCTTTGCCATTGCTTTGTATAGAAGGAGAGGAAGCCGTAGCACTCCTCCTCTCTTAACCAAGCAGCTAGGACTAGTCATCAACCAGATCATTTGCTCTCAGTGCGATTTTGAACGAAGCTGTTAACAGTTGCCATTGTTCTCCATTATGCACAAGGCGTACACGAGAGCTGTCCCTCTGCTGCTGAAATTGGTGGGGAGGCCACCAGAAACCAGTGACTGGCAACTCTCCCATCCACAAGCACCGTCAGTGCTTACCCAGCCTCTCTGGATGTTTCCGAGCATCCAAGTGAGACAAGTGAGTCAGTGCCATTATCTCATTTTGTAAGTGGGCACTTGAGGAGCAGAGCTGAAGTTCAAGGTCACGCACGAAGCCCAATCAAGAAATGGAGCGTGTGTTTCCCCCTTCCCCTAAATTAGATCAAAAGTAGATCAACTTCTGGGAGCCCTGGCATGGGAGGGCTTAGCAATGAGAAGCACCCCCTGATCACAGCACCCTGGGACCAGTTGAAGCCCTTACTGCCATTTTCCAGTTTCCCATCTGGAATGAAGCACCTCGTGGCCAATGACACTGGTGCATTAAGTGTTTCTGGAGTTCCGTGGTGATGACTCTGTAGTCTCACCAGCTCGCAAACAGGAGACTGATGAATGGCACGGAGGTTATCGTTAGCTGGCACACCCCTCCTTCTCTGTGCTGTCCCCCGTGTGTGATGCATCACTAGGATGTCTTTGGAATGAGAATCGGCAGCCCCGCACACTGCTTTAGCATTTGGTTCTTCTTCTGCCGCCTCAGAGTTGATGCTCCGTGCTCTGTACAAGGGGAGGGGAAGAGCTCTTCTGGCAAGGACACCAGCAAAGGCAGCAGGTGCTTGTTCACATCTGTCTTCTGCCTTGGGCCATCTCACTGTGTCACGCCCCCTCCCCACAGATGTCTTCTGCTACTCTTGCTTCAAACAGGGCAACTGTGGCTCTACAGACATCCCTCCACTAACCCCGCAGCGACCCCAGGCTGGCAAGGACCACAGACACGTTTAGGTTACAGGCATGAGTTGCAGCCATCAAGTTAATACGGCTAAATGATGATCATTCATCAAGAGAGCAATCAGGTGAGCCATGCATTAATTACACTGATCAGTCTCCTCCACCTGTCGCAGCTGTGCTTGCGGTTGGTTCCTGATGCTGAACTGACAGGTAACTCGCTGCGCTCTGGCAGCCCATGTCCCCGGGAAGGCAAAGGCTGTATCCTCCACCCAGGGTGAGCGTTTCTGATTTAAGCAGAGGGATATAGGTTTTACATCCATGCCTAGTAAATCACAAGATACCACATCCCAAAGCGGATCACTAGAAAGTTAATTATTAGTTTTAGTATTTTCAGAGGTCCTAGAAGGATTTACTTCTAGATATTTCCCAATCTGAGCAGCTGGACTTACGTTACTAAGCAAACTAACTTCACAGTAAAAAGATAGAAGAAAAGCCCTGGAAAGGAGTTTCAAAGTCAAACCATTTTCCTGAGAAAGTCTGACAGAAGTAAAATGGAGACATTCCTTCAGAGAGACCCAAATAATTCAAGTCAATAAAATATTTATACCAGCTACACCTCTGAAAGAGAGAAACCAAACTGCACTTTTCTTAAATTTAACTGAATTGAAAGAGTAACTGAATTAATTTGTACTGGGTATCAGTAAGATGCTTTTATACGTGCTAATAAACGAAATTTTGTTTTGTTTGGATAGCCAGCTTTGCCTACAGGCAGGGTTTATCTCACTGAAATTTGGCCAGTCCAAAAGACAAGCGCAAGCCCGGCAGTTATCTGGGCTCCTCTCGTCAGAAGAGGAAAACAGGCTCTTCCAAGAGCAGACGCTGCCCATCCTAAGGCAGGGACCCCGGTGGGTGCAACAGCTCACCCTCGGAGAGGTCCACCTTCCTCCACGAAACATGGCGGGGACTGATGTGGCTAGACACCACGAGTCTGATTCTACCCTTAACGTAAAAAAACCAGTAATGACAGAAAGCTAGAAAAAACCCAAACATCTTTAATAGCTTCAGAGAGCTTAACAGAGCACCCGCCTTGAAAAAGCACAAACCCATTGCTCAAAGGTGCGTTGGCTCCGACATTTACTGCTTTGTCTGCCCCCGTCTGTCCCGTAGCTTTCTGTCTGCCAGGTTTAAAAAGTCAGTGCGGTTTCCAGTGTAAAAGAGTGGAAACTGCAACTGAAGCGTGTTCCTGTGTTTTAAATTTTAGGGAGAATTGCTTTGCTGTCATTGCTACTGATTTAGTGATGATCCCTACTCAGAAGAGATTCTGTCTCACTGTAGTCGGTCTCAACCAACCAGATGACTTTTAGTTACAGTCTACAGAATTTAGAAGTGAGTTTTAAGGCAGTAATTTATAGCAGATGTAGATCAAGCATAAAAGCAGTTGGCTAGCTCACCGACAAGAAGGATGGTTTCTCCTTACGGAAGTTACGCAGGCTGAACTACCGAAAGCACAAGGCTAAACCAAACCAAGCGTGACCTTCCAGGACGACCCTTTTGTAAAAATACCTGCCACTCCCGTGGAGTTCAGAGTGAAGGAGACTCTTCACGAGAGTCACCGGCTCTGTTCACAAGCTGTCAGCAGCAGAAGAAACCATTCCAAATGCTAAAAGCCAATGCTACAGATCTTCACGCACATTGTGTCAAGAGCTCTATTTCCATAAGGTGACACCAAAGCCTACCAAGCTTCTACACAGGACAGCCAACTTCAAAACGCAGGTGCAAAGGGCCAGAACAGTCAAATTCTGGAGGATGGAAAAAGAAAATAACAAAGTCCTCAAAGGATGTTAACCCATAACTGCCTTTAAACAGCAAGGACGGCTCTCACCGTCACTTTATTTCACAGTCCCTCTCCTCTCAGCCCGCTGCCGTTGATGAGAGCAGCCAGAGGGTCCTGTAGCCCTTGCAGAGTTCATGGAGGAGAGCACTGCAGCCAGGCTGGAAGGTGGGTTAGGATTAGCTGGTGTGGATTGTCCCATAAAAGAAAGCCAAATAAATATCTATATGCACTGGGGAGGTTTCAGCACATGAAAATGGAATGCATAAATAAACACCTTGTGGTTAAACCATTATCCAGACAACCAAAAAGACAGACTTAATAACGTCGACAAGTGAAATGCCAGATCTCCCGACTCAGAGATACACATTCAAGCTGAAGCTAAGAAGTTCAAGAGGGTTTTTTTCTCCAAATCACTGCTTCCTGTGTCATGACAGCATGTTGGGTTAAGATAGATGAAGAACTTCCTTAGTATTTTGAGAAGCTGTCCCAGGAATCCTTCAATCAAACTTTGCCTTTGAGGCACCGAAGTGATTAAATCTATCATTTGCTCGTAATTTTTAATGGCATAATAATAAGCCATAATAGAAAAAAAGAATTATTATTTAATCTGAAATGGGTTGGAAGGAGAGATAAATCAGACTGTTCAGTGAGAATTCTTACCTGTACGGAAAGCCAGATCAGGATGGATTAGCTCTGTACATGTTTAACTTGAAAATGTAATTTGCGACGTGTTTTACCTATGTTTAACCTACAGGCATAAAATTAATTATTTTCTTTGTTATTTAACGACTGCTTTAGGGCCCACGTGACAGCTCTAGCCAGGGAAAATTAAAATTAAATACAGAAAAGGACTTGGGCTATTGGAATGGTTTCAGGGTGTAGTGCACTTACCTGAGCTCAGAGTAGAAGATATGGATCAATGCACATAAGGTCCCCTTCAGCAAGGAGAAGATAAATAACTGCTCTTTTTGAAGAGGTCTTCCCCAAACGGCCGAGGTCCTGCGGGGCAAGAGGCTCCTGAACGGCTGGGCAATGAGATTTCTGCTTTAGGTGGATGTCTAAGAGCTGCCAAGCGGACCCAAGCAGTATGCTGAGGAGTCTCCAATGACGGCTGCTGGCAGTTCAGAAGTTCAGATTTAGCACTATTTATTTAGACCATGTCAGAGATAACTGCAGCACCTCATCAGCGTGAGAAAGGCCAGTCACCAGTGCTGGCGCAGCTGCTGCGTGCGCTCTACAGACCTCTCCGGGGACTGCTGCAAGCGCAGCAGTTTTTCTGCACGATGCCCATCACCCGTTAGGAACGCAACAGTGCAGGTCCAGACCTTTTACATCAACCGCCGTTTCAAAGAGCCACAAGCCTGACCCAAAGTTTGTGTTTATGGGGTCCGAGACGTGCCAAGGCTTCTGAGAGAGCAGATAGAGATTTTATCCTGCTTTCATTATTTGTCTCGTCTTTTAGTCAGTCTTTGCGCGCAACCGGCCGGTTATCTTCTCCCTTCACAAGCAAACCCTTCCAACTACACAGGGAGAAACAAGAAAGCCCTTTCACAATGGATTTTGGGAAATCACACACGATGTTCACCTGGCAACAAGCCAGTGTACACTTCACATTAATTGCACAACGTTTATGCCAAAGGAAGGTGTGGCCCACTCCCTGAGGAAAGGTTCAAAAATTCAGTAACCCTGAAAATAACATGTAAAATCTTTCTTTTTTTCCCGAAGGCATGGAGTTTCTCTTTAAAATTCCATAAATCTCATTTGCAGGGTAGGTAATTTTCAGTCTTTAACAAACACCAGATGCATCTTACAATCTTGGGAAATGAGAACTTCCTACCGCTGGATAAATCAAACCTCCAGCACAACTCATGCAATGGTCAGGAATTCCCCGTCTCCTGAGGATGGTTAATGGTGATGCACAAACCACGTGCACTATCCCTCCTCGCGGCTGTCTGTTCACGCAGACCTGAACCATGGTCCCCACAAGCTGTCACTGCTTTTCAAGTCACCTGCTGCCAGCGATGCTCTGCAGCAGCACCCGTATCTGCTTCCAGCACCCTCCAGGCCCACTCTTTGCCCAGGATGCAAAGAACGAGGAGGGAGAAGCAAGTGTGTGAGCAGGCCGATGGTCTTGGAGTCTTAGTCTTCTCAGGAGGAGAGGATTGAGACATTTTCCCCTCCATCAACACATAGAAGAGCCAGCGCAGGGTGGTCCTGCTGCTGCCATCTCAGCTGCCGGCACCTGCCACACAGGCTCCAGCCACCCTGCCCTGCCCGAGCTGCTGGGAATGGGAAACAAGCTGCAACAGGCTATCACACAGCTCTCGAGAAGAGCCATTGACGCCTCATTATGTGCGTATTTTTATGCATCAAGTATTTGTTTTCCCCTACCAAGCCCGTAGAGAAAGAGCTGCAATAGCTGGAGCGCCCTGGCTTTGCAGGCTGCGGTATAACGAAAAAATAAAAAATAAAGTTAGTGTGGTATTTTGGTGGAGCTGGCTTTTAAAAACTTGTTCAGAAAGCCCTGAATAATGCAGCAGCAGCTTTGCCTCCCGTGAATAACGTACTTGGCCTCAAGCTCGTGCCAGTAAAAACTTACATTGCATCGTTGTAAATCTCCTGCTGCACCCAACACGAGCAGTGATGCGTACAGACCAACATCTAAAGGGCTCGGGGTATGAATTTGCTCTGCACGTGCTCCAACGCAGACATACCCTGAGGAACGACGCCCGCTTACTGTAACTGAGATGTTCGCATGACACTTTGGACTCTGAGCTGGGCGTTAGCTTGGCTGCCTAAGGTGGCTCAGGAATCTCAGAATTTCTGCTCCATCCTCTTCCTACTAACTCCTGAGCACCCCAGTTTGGTTTTTTGACCACTGTTGAGAAACCAAGCTAACACCTCCATAACACAAGCTATCACAGCCCAGGAACACCACTCCTGCATGGCAATGGTCAGCTCAGAGCCAAACATTTTGTACATGAAGTTAGGATTGGTTTTCACCACATGTACATCCCTGTACATTTACCCGAATTGAATCTCATGGTTTTCTGCACAGTCAAAAGGTCCTTCTGGAATTCTTCACATTCAGCCTGAATTTTTTTTACTGACTCTGAAAGTTCAGTGCCTTTATTACTCGTTTTCCCTTTTCAGTCTGTTATGAATATATTGAAAAAAACATTCAGCAGCCATGAAATCATTCCCTCCTTCCACAGGTTATTCATTCCTCCCCTCCAAGCAAGTTGAAAGAACCGAATTTTGGAGATGGATGAAAGACAGAAATTGCAAAGACAACGTGTAGAAAAAATATGAGCAGAAAAAAAGATGATGTGAAAATCCACAGAGCTGTGAAAGGAGAGCACTTTCCTCCCAGCCCTGCAGTGTCTCCCTGGGACACAAACGGAGCTGCATCCGTCCCACGTGCATCCCTCCCTGTACCAAGGTGGGACAGACAGGGCCACCTCTCTGCGACCCAACTCTATACACTTGTTCACAAGTGTCTACAGAGGAGATGGCAGCGTTTCAGCTTCCCCCTGAAGAAGGGGCTCGGTTTGCCTTAACGCTGAGCAGTGGCACCACGGCCGGTGCCTGCAGCCCTGCCCCGAAAGGGGAGCACCTCGCTTGCCAGCAAGTGAATCGTTCTGACCAAGTAAAACCACGTCCTAAGCCCACCCAGAGCCTGGCGTCTTTGCCGAATGACAGCATCTCTTCAAAACTAATGGCTTGAGGCTGACTGCTGGACACGGCCCCTTCGGCACGCCAGGTCCCAAGCACCCAGGGACGCTGCATGGCCTCACAGAGCAGCTGCCTGCGGGAGGGCAGCCATCAGCAACGGCACTTCGGCACCACACTTCCATGGCAGGAGGCCACGTGTCATCCCCTCCACACTACGGAAAGGAAGGTGGAGGGAGGTGAAGCTCTGTGGCATGTGTTAGATTCCTCCTCCACGCCTCAGAGAAGCACCAGTCTCCAAACGCATCACCTTTCCCATCTCTTGAAATGATTCATATGTCTCCTCCCCTGCACCCAGGGTTTACCTGCCATTATAAGCCTACCTCAATCCACTCACGCTCCAACGCCCAAGCAATGCACCGAGTGTCAGTTTAAGGGAGTAAGATACAGGATTTAGCAGGGAATAATAAAACGAAATCCCAGGAGTCCATGAAATCAGGCTCTGAAATCCCACAGCTGTTCCAAATCCTTAATAAAGCAGCCCCTAAATACATCATGTCTTAAGATCAAACATCATCACAGCCAAGGTACCTTGTATTTATAATAAATTCTCCTAAAAAATGTATTATTAATCATCAGAAACATTGCTGGTAGTGCATCTGACAAGAAACTTCAACGTTTCAGCCTTTAAGGGTGCATTTCTTACGAGCAAACTCTGTCTCTGCTCCTTCTGGCACTTTTCATTTGCACCTTTTCCACTCACTCAAGTTAGAACATTGTATTACAGTGAAGGGATGAAAACAATCTCTTTGCAGACCTAAATCTAAACAAAAAGGTTTGGCACTTCAACAGAAGAAAAGAGGGCTTCCAGTTAGAGACCCATAAAAACCAGCAGGTATCAGGTAAACTATTCCATTTTGATGAAGCTACACCCCTCACTGGGAAACTCTTCCACCTGCAGATTGGATTTGTTCCAGTTAATAGTCAGAGATACCTGCGAATTGCTGCAAAATACACCACCATGAGAAAATCCCACGTGCAGGCGACGACTAGCATCTGCTTCTGGTCATTCACCTCTGTGGGATGGCTGGCTTGCAGCATAACCCCTGTAGGAAACACCTGGATCACACCAATGCAACCAGCCCACAACTCTCAAAAACGTGGAAGGGACTCTCCACATCTGATTTGCAAGAGCACTGTGGTGTCTGCTGGGTCTGTCCCGGGGACTCGGCTGCTAAGCGGCCCTGGTGCAAATAGCGTTGTACTCCAGGAGAACCTGCTACTGAGACCCAGGAGACTGCTCTGTCTTCCAGAGATGTCACTAATGGTTCCTGTATTTTCATTTTGCCCTCCTGTTTGCTATTTATGTACTCAGGTTTATACCCAAACCTCAAAAGCGATGCCCAAGGTTTTACAGCAGCCCTTCCAGACACTGCAAACAATATGAATAAAATCTGCATTGATGGTTGAAGCTTGGTTTGGGAAAAGTGCCTTTGAATTTCTTTGCAAATTCCTCATTCTGCCTCTGTGTCATGTTTGTTCTCAAATCCACCTTGTCTAAAAGGCAACAAACACGTTGAAGGGCATCTCTGCCAGGTTCAACTCAGCAACGTGTGCGCTTGGTCTTACGGTGCACCAAAGACATTCTCTCTGACAAAGACCGAATGCTCTGAAATGGTCTCCGAAGGTCTCCCTTCCCCTGGCTCCTTGTCCTTCTCCCAGCTTTCCAGACCAGGCTGGAAGCAAGCAGACCACCAGACAGGCAACACCATGCTTTTCTGCCGTGGCGGTGTGGCTTGTTGGACACCTGTCTTCTCCCTCAAATGCCAACTAAGTCTCACCATTCTCTTCTCTAGTTATCACAGGCACCTAAATACTTCATGTTTCTATCAGCATCCTTATTAGAGTGAGAGGGTCCAGATGGGTGACTCCTGCTCATGGTTTCTCTGTACTTAATGCTGCTGGTCTCACGGGCTTTCACTTCTGACGATGGATTTAAGCACCCTCATCCTCACTATGATTTCCTTCCATATCAGTCACGGACCTCTGCTCATCGCTCGTCTTTGTGTTTTCTCAGTCTTGACCAGCACTGGGCACAGGTCCCATGATAACCTGAAAAGCCACAGGCACAGTAGATGATCACCCCAAATCGGAAAGTCTTCATGAAATGGTAGGCACCAACAGCCTTCCGTCAGCACTAGCGTGGCCAGCAGGAGCAGGGAAGTGTTCGTACCCCTGTACTAGGCACTGGTGAGTCTGCACCTCAAATAATGTGTCGAGTTTTGGGCCCCTCACTGCAAGAAGGACGTTGAGGTGCTGGAGCGTGTTCAGAGAAGGGCAGCGAAGCTGGTGCAGGGTCTGGAGAGCAAGTCTGATGAGGAGCAGCTGAGGGAACCAGGGGTGTTTAGCCTGGAGGAAAGGAGGCTCAGGGGAGACCTTATCTCTCTCTACAACTACCTGATAGGAGGTTGTAGTGAGGAAATGGCCTCAAAATGCACCAGGGGAGCTTCAGGTTGGATGTTAGGAAAGCTTTCTTTACAGAGCGGGTTGTGAAGCACTGGAACAGGCTGCCCGGGGCAGTGGTGGAGTCCTCATCACTGGAGGGATTTAACAGATGTGTAGATGTGGTGCTGCAGGTCAGGGGTTAGTGGTGACCTGGCAGTGCTGGGTTAATGGTTGGACTTGGTGATCTTAAAGGTCTCTTCCAACCAAAATGATTCTGAGACTCTGTGATTTCTTTCTTGATGGAGTAATCCAACCCTGCATCCCCATGGGTAGGGATAAGCACAAAGCTTCTACTGCTCACCCAGAAAACCCTGCAGAACAAGCATCATTTGAAACGCTCCCAAGGTTCAGGTTTACTGCAGGGTCTCTGCTTAGACTCAGGCTCTGGTATAGAGAATTCACACTACTTCCAGAGGGGGCCAAAAGTCTTGACTGTACCAGAAGCCCGAGGTTCAGGAGCCCAAGAGAGACAGCTGAAACAACCAGGCGTTCTCACCGCGTCAGGCTCAGGCGGTTCACAACTCTGCGGCTCGGCGCAAGGTTTAACCAGAACTTGGCAGCGCAGCTGCCTGGTGGCCTCCCCCCCCTTGCAGAGGCATTGCAAAGCGACAAAGGAATGAAAAGCAGAACGACTTGGGAGGGCCAGGGTTGATTTGCACTTAAATAACAGCCTTTATGTTTTCAAGAGTTTTATTCCAGCAGCTTTAAGATCTTGTTGTGCACAAGATGTGTCTCCTACCTACTATTTGCATAAAGCTGATGATGTGCAACAGTTTTATTAAAAAATCCTCCACCTCTCCTCCAGTTTTTTGATTTACAATGATATACATGTAAGAAACTTCTCCAGCTGCAGTCTCACAGCCCACTCCCACATGAACCGCAGACTGTATCTCCTCCCCAGCCACTCTTTACACTAAAAATTAATACTGAAGATGGCTTAGGATAAAAGTCTTCAGTTTTCCTCTCTCTTCTCCAGACAAAAATAAATACCCACTCCTACTGCTGTCAGCTCCAGTTCAGACACAGCCCTCAAAATCTGCCAGGTTATTCTCTTCCAGAGATCAGTACCCTCCAGCGCTGGTTAGAAAACCACGGCTTTCAGAAGGAGAAGGGCCCGGCGGGGAGGGACAATGTTAAACCGGAGCAATGAGATAAACCCGGCCTGCAGAAGAGCTATTTCTGGCCAAGCCCTGCAAGCTCTGGAAGGGTTAGGCTGCATTTCTCACGTGCGTTCCAAGCAACTCATTCCAGAGGGATCAGACCTTGCAGCTGTTGCACCTCCAGCCTGCTCAGAGACTGGAGCGCCAACACCTTTGAGGAGACACAAACAAAACAGGAAGAGAGACAGAAATAAGCAACAAATCAGAGGTGCATTTAAAAAGTGATAGAAATCCTGGTCCTGCTTTCTGCTTGCAGCGGGGCACAGAAGTGGACAAGCTTTTCTAGGAACACCTTCCAAGCTGTGGTATGTCGCACCCAAATGTAACACCACCTATTTGCAGGAGCTTCTTCCCACTAGAAAATTCAAAGGCACTCTTTTCAAACCAAGCTTCAACCATCAAACCCTTCCCAGTGTAATTCAGAACATGTGTCTTTCCTCTGACAGGAACTGAGAAACCTGTCACGGGGTAAAACACGGACTTGACCATAGCAATGTTTCCAAGTTCTACCTATGAATGAACTTGCAGCTACATGTGCTTGTCTTCTCGTACTTTTCAACGAAACCCTCTGAACAATTGCAGTTTCATTCCAGCCATGAATTTTTTTTCTCACAGGGTAACAAAAATATATCCTACCCACAGAATCACACCATGGCTGAGGTGGAAAGGGACCTCTAGAGATGGCCTAGCCCAACCCTTGCTCAAAGCAGGGTCACCTACAGCATATTGCTCAGGGCTGCGTCCAGTCAGGTTTTCAGTGTCTCCAAGAATGGAGACTCTGCAACCTCTCTGGGCAACCTACTCCACTGTTTGAGCACTCTCACAATAAAATGTTGGGGGGGGGGGGGAAGGGGCGCGGTGCGTGAGGTTATGTTTAATCAGAATTGTCTGTCTCAACACTGAGAACCACCTGGCTCCATCTTCTTTACTCTTCTCCAGTTGAGTATTCCCACACGGGTAAGGTTCCCCTGAACCTTCCCTTCTCCAGACTAAATAATCACAGCTCTCTCAAGCCATTCCTCATATGACAGATGCTCCAGGTCCTTAATCATCTTTGTGGCCTTTTACTGGACTTGGTCCAGTACGTCCATGTCTCTCCTGTACTGAAGAGCCCAGCTCAGGACACAGCACCCAGACGTGTTTCACCAGGGCTGACCAGAGGGGAAGGATCACCTCCCTTGACCTGCTGGCAACATCCTGCCTAATATAGCTGAGGAGGCTGGTGGACACCTTTGCCCCAAGGGCACATTGCTGGCTCATGGTCATCTTGGTGTGCACCAGGACCCCAAGGGTCTTTTCTGGGGTCAGTTCCAGCCTGTAGCAGTCCATGGGGCTACTCCTGCCCAGGGGCAACACTTGGCATATCCCTTTGTCGGTCTCCATGTGGCTCCTTTCAGGACATTTCTCCAGCCTGTCCAGGTCTCTCTGGACTGCAGCACAACCCTCTGGTGTTTCAGCCACTCCTCCCAGTTTCATATCCTCTGCAAATGTGCAAAGTACTCTGCCCAATCATCCAGGTTCATTAATGATGGAGTTAAACAGTACTGGCACCAGTACCAACCTCTGGGTCACGACTAGTGGCTGGCTTCTGGTTGGACATGGCTCTGGGCCCAGCCACTGAGGCAGTTTTCAGACCACCTCACTGTCCACTTGCTAAAGGAAGGATAAACACCAGCCATTGCCCTCCACTTGTCCCCTGAGCCTGGCACCTCTGTAAAAGGCTATCCAAATTCAGTTCAAACTATTGAGAAATGACACACAGGTACCACAGGATAAATAATTTTATTTTAAAGTTCAAATAAAGGTGATGCTTGAATTGTGATTCAGTTTACGTGCTCATCTAAAACACCACACACTTATGCTTTGCTTAAGAAGAAGTAATACAACATCAGAGTGATGTTTGCACTACGAACGGTCAGATGAGTAGCTATTCCTCCCCGTAACTTCCCTGGAAAAGTACGTTTGCTGGAGCTCCAATGGAGATGTCTCCAAGATACATGTGCTCTTCAGTGAAAGGAGCATTCCACGGCCATTCACATGCTGACTTAACCTTGTTGCCTCAGCTTAAATCCATCACCCACATTAAGATTAGCGATGAAGTATGTGTTCTGAAATACGCATGTTTATGAAGATGACTTCGCTTCAAGCCAGTTGAAAGGGAAATTCCTTTACTTCTATCTGCTATGGAGCTATACGGTTATTTTTTTTCCCCCAGTTTATTCAGTTTTCATTTTGAAAGCAAAAACCTGCACCTCTCTGCCAAATAAGTCATAAAACATTTGCAAAATAACCCCAAAATCCTAAGGAAAACCATGCAGAATCCAAACCTTTCAAGCAGGTTAGTCAAAGCAACAAAACACAGTCTCTCAAGCTCATCAACCGAAGCACCTCTGACTTTCACCGCAACCCCCCCATCAGAGCTCAAAGCTACTGGCAAGGCACGTCCCTGCGCTCCTGCTACCTGCCTTAGCAGCCATAAAGGACCACACGTCCCCACACGGTCTTAACATAGTGGGTTGATTTGGTACGATTTTGAAGCATATTTTCATCTTTATTATTTCTTTCGATTTCTCAGAAGCTGATTTTCAGTCCTACTTCATTTCCTTACCCTTTGTCCTGCTGACTCACCACTTTCCTCCACCATCAGCCCAGTTTTTAACACCCAAATACTGTTTTCTCTCACACTTCCCTGTCTGGGCCACCCATCCTCTGCACTCTAGGTAACGCTCCACAGCAGCAGGCATCCCTTACGGATGTAACACCCCTGCTCACAGAAGCTTACATCCAATTTCAACCACCAGGACTTCCAGTGCTACCGTTCATCTCGCCTCCCTTCCCTTCCCCACTGGCTCCACTTCCCTTTCTCGTTTTGCCAGGTGTGGGCTTATGACCCTTTTTTCGGCCCCCCTCCCACGGTGCTGAGCACTCAGTAGGAGTAGCTGGACTTTGTGCTGGGCTGCTACCAAGTTAGTTTTGTGTCCAGTACCACAAAGAGTCCTCAACTCCTCAGCTAAAGGGACATCCAGACCTTACTTGGTGGGGTGCTGTACCAACAGCAACCCACTTCTGCAAGGAGATACTGAACAGTATCTTCTCCCACCTGGGCGACTCCAGCTTCAACAGACCAGACCCTTAGTACTTACATACACACTTTGGTGTTAAAAGCCCAAGTGAATTGACAAATGAGAAGCCTACAGCACTGCAGGGGGCAGGAACGCACCGTATCTATGGTTAGACACTCTTTATGTACAGACCTTATGGGCCCCATCAACCTTTAGGTGAGGGACTAGACCCAAGAACCAAATTGGTATGGTCCCCGTGACCAGCACAGGTCTCAGCGCAGAACAAGTTTGTCCCAGGTAGACATGTCTTGTGCACTCAATGGGTGCTCACCCTGTGGCAGCTGCATCACAGTCCCAAGTTTAACCAAGATTCATGGTCTAGGAAAAGGGGCCTCCCCAATTCCCCAGACACCCGTCGTGAGTGTACGAATGCTGCCCACTGCTAGTACAACCTGTGCTCCTCACACCGTGGAGACCAGAGCAGCAGCCGCTGGCCTGAGGCCCCGACATCTGTTGGAGGAATTTCACGCGCTGGTAGCACGCTCTCCATCTACTCGTGTGCTCTGGATACAGCCCTGCCCTATGTGCTTCAAACTGCCTACAAGACCCGATTCACCATTACCCGTATCTGCTCTGGCCCAGGGTCCCAAGCCGTACAGAGAACTAGGGACTGTAAAGGAGCTTAGCAAAGAATCTGAGCTGCTTTTCCAAACGTCACTCGACTTAAGACATGAGGCAAGTCTCCAGTATGGACGAGGCACTGTATTTCTTCCAGGCCAAGAACATAACAGCCTCGCTCTTTTTCCAGTGAAGGACAGCAGCTTTTTTTGTTGCTTGCCAACAGAAATGTCAGTCTGCCAATCCCACACCACAACCAGAAATAATGACTTTATTTTCAATTTAGTAGTGTCTAGTCCTGAAGGTGAAAGACTTTATTATAGCTTTGAGTTTGCTCCAAGTTTGTTAAAATAAATTGTCTCATCCATCACTATTATTCTTCACTTACACCGATGGCAAAGGTCCCTTACCTTCCACACCCTACAAGCCACATATCAAAATCATCACAAAGCTGAGCCGCAGGATTCAGAGAAATGAATGTGGGACGGCCCTAGGACTTACGCGGATCTGCAACTGCCCATTTCACCGGGCTGCGTCACCGCAGTGACTCAGATGTACGATGGTCTTTGCTGGCTCATCTCCTCCCAGGCTTCAGGACTGGGCAGCAAACCTTCAAACCCAACCCTACAGCCCACCACACGATGGTTGCAGCGAGCTGGTGTCAGTCTCATCTCCCAGGTAACAAGTGATAGGACAAGAGGGAATGGCCTTAAGTTGTGCCAGGGGAGGTTTAGGCTGGATATTAGAAAAACTGCTTTACAGAAAGGGTTGTCAAGTCCTGAGACAGACTGCCAGGGCAGAGGTGGAGTCCCCATCCCTGGATGTGTTTAAAAGACATGCAGATGTGGTGCTGAGGGACATGGTGCAGTGGTGACCCGGCAGTGTTAGATTAACGGTTGGACTTGGTGACCTTAATGGTCTTTTCCAACCTAAACGATTCTGTGATTCTACAATGAACCATGAGCACAGGATCCAGACCTGCGGAGGCAGAAGGCTGCGTGCAGTTCAAAAGCCATACAGAGGTGTCAGCACTGGATTTATGTCACCTCCATCCACAAGTCTAAGGTCTGGGGCATAATTTACAGCTAGTCAGCTAAGCTTCCTCTGTGGCAGCCAGGAGACACAAGCATCCCCTGGAGATGGGACTGTGAGTGGCTCAGAGGTAGGCAGAGCTGCTAGACAGCCACAGCTAAGTGAGACAGACCCCACCCTCCAACCAGAAGGACGAGCTGATGCGCCACAGGTACGTATTGACAAAACCTGCCAGTGACATCAACTGATTCACTGTTTCTAAGATCCGCAAAAGGAGAGAGATTCCTCTTGTAGGTCGAACATTTAATACTTCTTGGAAATGATGCAAAAAAAAAAAAAAGCAAAGCTGGAAAAGGAGAAAAAGAGATGCACAAAAATTCTGGGGAAAAAACAGCAAAAAATATTGACGGTGTTCTTTGCATGGATGTTCAGTAGTGCCACGAACAAGGACAGTTTGACCTAACTGGTATTTAGGAGACAGAAAGCAAAATACTAATGTTAATAAATAAATACACTTTCCCCTCAGCTACTGCTCATGCTTCTGTCAGTGACAGGATACTGTAAGAAGGATTCCAACAGGTTGTGGGGAAATTAAAACATTTTTAATACAAAATAAAAATCTAATTGCATATTTAGAAAGAAAAGGAACAACCCTTTAGTGTGAAGAGTCAGCAGGGTTGGAAATTCAGAGGAGGGAGAAAATGAACATCTGCTTTGTGCAGCAATGAAGGCTGCCACAGTTTTGACTGCACAGACAGCAGTATCAGGAGGAAGGAAAAAGTAATGACAGTAAAGTGTTCCTGTTTGTAACAGCTCTCTTGTGGCAATCCCTGAAATACTGCATTCGTGTTCATAAGCATAGGAAAATGGAATTTATTTACTTGGAGAGGGGATAGAGCTGCATGGGATTAATGGACATACAGAAGAGAGCAGTATATTTCAGCATGACTAGGAGTGGTTAAAAGAGGGATACCTTTTCAATATATGAATATTTCTCAGTGTGCATTACACCAACCACGGGGAGGAATTACTTATATGACACACTGCAGAGTAGTAACTCAAAGCAGCAAACTGGAGAACAGCTAAAAGTGAAGGTTAGGGAAAAAATCCACTATTGAAAGCAAAATATATCAAAGCTGTAGACCACAATTTGAAAAAGAACTACAGCATCACCACGTCTGCAACATCCCACACATGTAGATATGGCCAAGCATAGCCAGAACAGTCATTCACAGACAGCAGCATCAACAACTAAGGGTGTTTTTAAAATTTTCCTAACACTTACACAGCTCCACAGCACCCATGCAAAGACAAAAGCATGTTGAGAAACTCTCCTGCCTTTCATTCTAACCTGTGCCACCACCACTCCCTCCGCATTTTCTTACAACCTGCAGAAAGTAAGAGCCATCGCCCCATCATCAACGTTATCGAAAGGAAGTTCCCAGCAAATTTTACCCAGCATGAGATGAGACGAGGATGTCAGAAACCACAGTGCACAGCGAGTCGAAGACAGCTGCAGACATCGGCAATGTCAGCGGACACAGACGCGGCTATGTCAGAAGACACCAACCTGACCCTTGTCCTTCAGCAGACTGTTTCCATCTTAAACAAGGGCTTTCTGGTAGCAGGAGCCTTCCAGGCTCTGAGTCTCTGCACCGGCCTCTGGTCTCTGCTTTCGCAGGCGCAGACTGGGCGCTGTCCCACGCGGGAATCTGCGCCCCGCAGGAACTGCTGTGCCTACAGCCGGGCTCATCGTGGCCGTCAACGCAGCAGAGCTCGGGGCACGCAGAGGCATGGTGCAGCGTGGGCACCACACCTCCCGCGCTGCCATGCCCAGGCTTACGGACCACAGGCGGCTGTCAGAGTCCCAGCCCACCCACTCGTGGAGCTGGATCAGATGGTCTCCTCAATTATTCCTAAAAACGTACGGGAACCGAAGCACAGACTGACAACTCGACTGCAGCAGATCACACACGTGTCTGAGCCACCGTCGATCTTGGAGACTTAGAGTTCAAGGGCTTTCACCAGGACGTTTCTAACCCGACTCGCGTGACTTGATGACAATACAATGATTTTGGCGGTGGATTATACGAAAAAGTCTCTTCCACAACATTCAGGGACACCTCGCCAGGATGCGTACAGGACCAGGGCTGTAACAGAAAGCCACAGAAGGCTGTGTGCTTATTGCAGAGCGGGAAGGGACCAAACCCTATGAAACCAGTACGGTCACCACAGGGTGAACATGTGGGTACCACTGGAACGGACTGCTAAAGAAAACAGCCAAATCAAAAATAAATGCGGTGCACTGAGAGTTCCATCACACCTAATCGAAATGAAACACAGACCACCCCTAAGGGGGAAAACAAAGTGCATCCTAAGAACTTTTCCCATTTCAGATTGAGTGACAAAAGGGACAACTTGTTTAAATGTGACATCGAGTGGACAGCACTTAGCCAGCCTAGAAACCGTATGGCAAGAGTTTGAAAACGTGCTGAGTATATCACCGTACAGGAACCCCCCACGCTGCTGTTCTCAATAACCATTTACCACGGCAGGCACGAAACAGGAACGGCAACTCTCGCTCTGTCACAGGCGGATTGCACAGGTGGGGAGCACCCTGATTTACTGAACGGGAAAATAAAGGGATTAAGAACGGACAACATGCAAAACCCACAGCCTTTACTGTGACTCAGTTGAAATCAGAGCCAAGTCCATCCAGGATCTGCACCACAGTGCTTGTCATCAGCTAGAACTCAGAAACCTTCCAGCTTTGTCACTCCGTGGGACCGCAGAGAGAAAGACACTGGTTCAGATCGGAACCCTGCTGGGGGAATCTTTTCAGGTGTTTTAATGAAATTAATAATTTGTGTGTTTCTTTGAAGGGAGGGTTTATTTCCTTTCTCTGTTCTCTTCTTTTGCAGTTTTACTCTTCAGTGTTTCACTGTGTGCCCTCCCCACTGGCATCAGAACCACAAGTAACTCGCGGAGACAAAAACACACACAGCACTGAGGGCGGCAGCTGCAGAACGTTCACAAAAACCAATTCTTCTTCGGAGGCCACAATTCCTTTAATCATTTGTCGGACGCTGTTTGCTCTATCACACCACTGGCCTACCCTGAGTTACACCAACTTTCAGCAACATCACACCAACGGCATTTAGCACCACGTTAGTTATAAATATGCCGTTAAGTTCCTTTTTGTTGGCTGATTTGTTTATTTTAACAGATTAATTTTTCAAGCAAAGTACTCTACGATGAGGAGCCCCGATGCTGCGCAACACGTGACATTTGCACTGTTTGTCACGGCACCTGGGATGGAAACAACAAAGTCCTAATTTGCTGCCCCCAGGGAGTGTCACAGAGAAAAGCCACCCGAAAGGAGGAGCTCCTCCCCGCTGGAAGCTTCTCAAGAAGTCATTTGTTTCCCTGTCACTCCCCTTCCCTACCAAGCTGCTCCACTTGCAATTAAAGTAGTTTTGCTTTACAACGGTAAATGTTTCCACACAATGCACTAGCTGTTTCACGTTGAAATAAACTCTTCCATCGCACGTCCAAGCTAACTGGCACAATCAATCATTTCACTAATCAGCAGCAACACGGCACAGGCCAGGTCGATCAAAACCTGTGCGCGCTCTGGGCAAAGGCCAGGGCTGAAGCTCCAACATGCTCCAAAAACTCACCAAGGCTGGAGAACAGAAGACAGTGAGGATTAACATCAACACTGCCGTTCCAGTGCAGAGACTGTACGGCAGCTGCCTCCCGCCTGCAGAGCGCGGCCAATCCCATCCTGAACCGGGCACCCACAGCACACCGGACAGAACACACTCTGCAGTGGTGGCTTCCACCACGTGCAAAGGGATCACAGGAGGTGCAGTAACCCAGATGAAGTTGCCCAGCTGCAACACGGAAAGGCTACGTTCAGGCAGAAAAACCCCATTCCAAGAATGCCCCAGAGATGTATGAAAGGTGAGCCCTGAAGCCTGCAGGGTCTCTGCAAGTGGCTGAGTCCACAAGTACCCAAAGCATTCACGCCGCCTGGGTGGCTCAGAGAAACGCGACACAGTGCCACGCTGGGGCCTTCCCAGGACCCCGCGGGCTGCTAAAGCATCCAGCCTGGCCATTCATCCCTGGTGCTCAGCATGTCAGTATAACACGTCATAAACTCACAAAATAACCTCTTCTCCCAGAGGAACCACCCCACTGTGTGCCTGTCTTTGCAGGTAACTGAAGGACTACAAACAAAGATGAGACGGCCTCTCACAGCAGCACCTCTTCTTGGGATGGTTTCGCACGTGCAACGGCTGTGGTCACAGCCTCTCCCCCGGTCCTGCCACCCCTCAGAGGCTTCAGGGCTCCCCAAGTGCATAGAAGGAGACCACCACCCTTCCGCGTCCCTACGCAAAACAGGACAAGTAACTGATCAGGAGAAACCACGCAGAGAAAAAGTCACTTGCAGGTCTGCATCAAAGCTTCTCTGAACCACCACCAAAAGGGGCTGTTTTAAGATCTAACTGGCTTTTGATGCTGCCTTTGGTAATGGGCCAGTTGTGTCGCAAAGGTAAACCACCTGTAGCTGTTCTCCTCTTCCTATTCAAGGGCTCCTGTGTTCAAAAGGGGGTATTTCACAACCACTTTTCCTTTGACAGTTAGTTCTAGGCAGAGATTACTGGCAGCTCAATAGCTGGGACGTGCAGAAAGGCGGAGGAAGCCACATCAGCTCGTTGTTCCCATCTCCCAGCCCACTAACAGCACTCTGAGGGACAGAAAACAGTGGGGAGGTAGCAAGAATGCAAATCATAGTATTTTTTTTTTTTTAATAAATCCTCTGTGCATCCCTCTGTAGGGAAAATTCCCTCTCCTTTTCCTTCTCCATTCTCCCTTTCTTCCTTATTCCTACCTGGAAGTAGCAGATAAGCCATTTTCAGCAACACTGGATTACCATCACCACAGCGCAAACACATGACACTGCCAAATGCAAGCAGCAGAGCTGCGCAAAGACTAGGCAGCACTCCATGTTGTGGCATGACCATCCTGCTCAGTGGCCGCGTCCTCCCACAGGAACGGCAGCTGTAGGGCCATTGTGGCAAATGTCCCTGTTGGGATACGAGTCTTTTAACCAGTGAATGGTCTTGTCTAGTGCACTTCATAATCCACTACAAAACAATCCACTTGATGATATCAATACTTACAGGTTTAAAAATTTCCAGAGGCATAGGACTCTCTGAGCAGGACAGTAACGCCTCAGTTCTTATTAAGGGCTTCAGTTCATATCCCACCACTCTGTCACCTTGTCACTAGACCAGATACAACATCAGACAGAGAAGAGGGAAACGTTGGCTAGAAGTGCGATAGACTCGCAGAACAGCAGTAAGAGAGTTCTTCTACACAACAACTGCAACGGAGTAAAACCGCAGCCAACCTACACAGCTTGTCGAAGGGAGATGGGGCCATCCTTCCAGCGCCGAGATTTTTCTCACAGCAGTTCTTTATGCACAGAGATCCATAAAAGGCACTGACCACGGAGTGAAAAAAGTGAAGAGCCTCCGAGGCCAAGAAATTTCAAAAAGGCTTAGTTTGCACACAAAACCTCAGTTAATTCCAGAAGTTCAAGTGCAAGTAGACTTGTCTCACATTAACTACAAGCACCACCAATTTACCACGCAAACACTGTAACTGTTTGAACCGCTCTCCTCCAAGCTTTAAGAGACAGAAGTACCACTCTGTGGTGGTATCTCCTACGACAGTGACAAAGGACCACCTGCTTACAACTTTATCAATTGCTGGTTTGTCCAGCTGAGGCTGAATACCCAGAGGATACTATTAACATCTGCTCTCCAGCATCGGGTCTAATAAAGAAACACAGAACAGCTTTGCTGTAGTACAAAAGTTTACAGAAAGTTTGACAATTTAATTAAAGACAATACAAAATACGTTGTCTGAATTCAAATAATTTATGTAAAAGAACATGAATGAGAAAGTATTGGCAAGATGATTTGGGTAACCATATTATCAGGTGCACGTTCTTTGTCCTTAAAGATAACATACAGTCAAAAACACATTTATATTTTAAGTTACAATAAAAGACAGCATTTTAAAATAAACACAATTTAAGGTCTACCAGCCCTTTAATGCGAAAAAAATCTGTGTTAACACAGGACAAACTGATAGAATTAAAAAATGGAGCAATACTGAAGTCTGAGTAAGCCTGTAGCATCTGTTTTTCTGTTTATCGAGGAGGTGGAAGACAGCAGAAAACAAAGTGGAGTGTTTTGTTAGTGCTCTGCCTTCACAGTTACATGTTTCTATAAGTGTGATCGGAGCATCAGGGTTTACTTCCACACACATACCCCAGGAGACCCCCTCCCCCCCCACCCCAAGTGTGGAGGCAGGGTACAGATCGGGCACAGATCTTCATTCCACACAAAGCAGTGCCACATCCACCCACGAGGGAATCCTGCAGGCACAGCAAGCTACCCCCACTGCACTCAGGGCGGCAGCTTGACCCCAACAAGCACTTTCCCTCAGCCTCCAGCAGAGCCACTGTTCCTCTTGAACCATCAGTTACTTCTTTACGTTTCTCAAAATACTGAAACCCCAGAAGTCATCTTCTTGATTACAGTATTGGACAACAGCCTGAAACACCCAAGATTTCTCACCATGTGTCATTCGCCCTCCACGTTTCTGTGGTCAGCTAAACAGTTGAACAAGACAACACATGATTAATTTCTTTGAAGATAGTTTAGTTCATGAATTCTCAATAAAGTACACTAGTTTGACATACAGCATCAAAATGTACTCGATTTACATGCACAAGCTATTGAACGATAGCACACGGTCTTTCCTATCACCATTAGAAAATGAACACTACTGTGACAGCTGACAGAGCCTTAAGGTTGTTCTCACGAGCTCTAAAGAAAGTTACGAGAACAGTGTTCCAGTCAGTATTATGGCAAAGAACAGAGGTTTGGCCACTACTGGAAGAACCAAATGAAGACACCGGTATCGTAATGGGAAACAGTGTTAGAATTGCTGTAAAAACAGCTACAAAACAGCGATGTAAAATGTTTTGATGTGTACTTCAGTTTAAAAAAAAACCAAACCATGTGGGAAATAGTTACAATTTTATATAGAAACATACCAGAAACAGAAGTATGTGCAGAGGAAGAAAAGTTACAGTTTAAGGCAAGACAAATGTGTGGATGACTAAAAAAACCTGATCACTGAAGCACTCCAAACCAGCAGCAGTCTGTGGGGGAAAAGAGTGCATAATTTTCTAGCAGGATTGGGTTTTGTGCTTTTTTTTGGTGTGTGTGGTTGGAGGTTTTTTTATTGTTTGTTAGTGGTGTGTTTGGTTGGTTTTTAAGAAAGCTTCCAACTTGAAAATGCAAGCCAAAACTCTTCTGCACTTGTGTTTGATGCTGGGCTGAGATGTCTCTGTTTTACGGTTTGGTCCAGAGTCGCATGGTTTAATGCACAAAGTACAGTCCATGCCACCAGGACAGCAAATTTTCAAAGTCTGCTTTTCACAAAACAGATACGATGCTGTCACCTTCATCAAAAGTTATGTCAAAGTCTCAGTACTGTTGTTAAAGGGCTTCGAAAAATGAGAAGTCAGATTTATGACCAAGAGATACGCGATGAGCTCTGTAATCCGTACGTGTTACAATAAGACTTTTCCTACAGCAAATAAAAGCCATCAGGGAACATAATTTTTTTATTTTATTTTTTTTTTTTTAAACATTTCTTTCTAGGTATGCTAGAAGTGCTAACAATTGCAGGAAGTTCAAAGTGCTCTGGCTGTGCCTCTCGTTTTAGTGTCTTTTTCAAATGGTACTCAAACAGTTAAGAAACCCTCTCTTCTAACCAACAGTTACCAGTTTAGCATTATGCTAATGGCAAGCCAGGTCCGGAAATACTACCCTTGTTTGACAGTTGTAATCAATTTATTCATGACCATATAAAAAAGCACAGTTACATGGGACTGCACTGTCAGATCTATAACACACCAAGTAGGATTGCAAAAAAAAAAAAAAAAAAAAAAAAAAAAGGCGAAACAGGAAAAAGGCATCAAGTCTCTTTTTCCTGTTGTTTGGCTTTTTTATCAGTTGTCTCACAGCAAAAAAGAAGAAAAAGGAGCAAAGGCTTATCCTTAAATACAAAGTTATAATCTGCAACTCAGGTCCTCTAATCCAGACTGATGGTATACTTCAGTTCACCTGAACAACCCATTACACATTTGCAGTGCCAGCACTCATTCATGCCCTGAACTGTTCCCCAACCTCATCCACCCAATCAGCTATTCACACCTTATTTTAATCAGAACAATAAAAAAAAATTGTTTGTGGTTCTGAAACAGTTGGTCTGGTTTTAATATCACACTCAAAACTCAGGAAGACAAATCTAAGGATATCTCAATTCTCAAAATACCATTTACAAAGAAAAAAAGGCATGAATATGGAAGTACAGAAGGTGTTAAACCACCACTAAAAATGGACTTGGTAAAGAGCCTACACCGGAAACACTTACCTTAACAAAGCATTAAAATCATCATCTCAGAAGACAATTCAGAGACACTGTCAGAATTGTGGAAAAACGCAAACTAGACTGTTGTAGATCACTGAAATATCTCATCTAAGGGCAGAGCAAAATGGCTGGTGCGGGGGCAACCGGTCATCTTGCAAGGTGAGAGACTTCAAATTAGTCATCACCCATCTCCTGAATAACCTGCACCGAAGGACCTGATGAACGGCAGTGGAATTTCTGTCATGCAGTTACAACTGTTACGTGACCAATATGCAACTCGAGCAATACTGTCATCCATGGTGGATTATCGGCGCAATAATCCATTAAAGAACAAGGTCAGAGGGGAAAGTGGTAAACATCAGTGGCCGTAAGTGAAGACACTTTGAAAATTTACAATTAAATAAGAAGTTAGATGATATCTTATAAAAAGAAGTACCGAACACAACAAAGCCACAATAAATTAGTGTTTCCATAAAATGACATGCTGAAGGTTTTGTTCCCAAGTCTATACATTTTTTACTGTCTGTTAATTCCTAAATATTGACAGCGTAACTGAGTAATTGAGGTACAGTAGTTCACATCTGTATACGTCTTGTAAAAAGGTCATTTTTCTTCCAGTTTTTCTTCCTCATCACCAAAGAACAACAAAGGAAACATTCCTAAAATGCAGCCAATGGTCACTCCAATAGCTTTACCCTAGAGAAAGGGGGAAAAAATTAAGTTTCTCACGGATCAGTTGTTACTCATTTTCTATGTCGTACCAACACAACCAGGAAAACAGACCCTTTTCCTAGTTTTTGGTTGGGGGCCACATTTTTCTTAGCATGCAGACCAGAAACACAATATATGAGAGAGAGACAGATAGGACAAGGTTATAAACAGCATGTGCTGTGATAAAAGGCAATTCTGAATCAAGAGGAGGGGAACGACCCATGAAGAGCTGCGCAGTGGTAAGGGAGGAGGCAGATCCAAAGAATTAGTAGGATGTCCAGGAAGACAGGGAAGGAAAAAAAACAAGCCCACACATGTTTTAGGTGCAATAATATATGTATCTGTTTATATCTGGCAGTGCAAATCATCACAGCCAGGAATGAGGAATTCCTTGCAAATATGATGACATGCAAAGGCACAAAGTGGAAAAAAAAACCAAAACCAAACTGGAACACATTTCACAGTCGACCTAGATGTAAAAGTCAAGAAGAGACAAAAGAATTAAGACAGGCGACATCCAAACCGCATTGCCGGCAGTAAGCGCATAGGGTTGAGAAACTGAAGCAGCAGGTAAAAAAGGAAAAACGCCAGCACACGAGCCAAGATGCTCTTTTCACAGAAGTGCTGTGAATGAGCTGCAGTGCAATGACAGGCTTTTGCCGCAGACTTGGCTTCCTCCAAGGAGACTCTTATGTTGGGCGGACTAGAGGGCAGCCCACTGACAACATGCCAATTCTTCCCAGCTCAATTCTTTGGTCTACCACTGATAAAAGCGGTCTTTTTCTCCCCTAACTTTTCCTCAGCAAGTGTTATTTCTCTCCCCTTAAGTCTGCAAAGGTATTTTTCTCCACAAAGGCTCATTCTGGCAAAGCAAAAGAAATACCTGTTTCTTTACTCAGTTTCTTATAATCTGTTTCTTTAAAAAAATAAGCTAACACTCTCATTGCTGAAATGGGACTGCTTCAAATGTTTAAATGTTAATGAAGTAATCATCCTGCAAGAAGTGCCCTGTAACTGTAAACCCAGGCAGTGAGCATTACCCAAATGCCAAAGGTCTGCCCAGGGGAAAGCTAATTTCACACCCGAGGTAGTTACAGAATTTCAGAAGTCAATACCTACTAGCACAGGCATATGAATAGCAAGCACTTGTCAAAGAATGTATAGCAGTAAACTACTAAGGGGTCATAACATCCAAATAAACTACCTTACCATAGCAGTCAGAGCTCAGCCCAGTTATCTGCATCCCATATGAGAAGTCACTGCAGAGACTATCCGTGTTACTAGTCACTTGTGGCTCGCTCCACACAAAAACCCCACCCAGACCCCAAAGAACCCAGTCTTACGATGCTCCGTGAAAGAGACTCACAACTAAACGTTCCAGGAAATGGGCAAAATGTTGGTGGCCTTTAAGTATTTAACAGCAAAAGTTAGAAAAAGGATTTATTGCCCGTTAAAAAAAGCCCCACGCACACAGTGCCTACCTACAGGATACTCACCAAGTGTGCACTGAGACGTGTTTGCCACATATCAGCTTGCTTGGGTGTCAGATCAGGGATTGACAGACCTAGTCGTGAAGCTAAAGCTTCTACATAACCTGCAAGACTGGAAGAAAACAAGAACAAGTGATTTTGGATCTGATGCTATCTTCCAGTGAGGATTTCGAAGCATCTGAAGCACTGGATTAAAATGAACAGCTTTTCCTTCAGCATATTGACAGAGCCATCGAGAGGTAAATAAGGGAAAGTGTTCAGCGTTCTAATGGTCACGTTTTGCAATATAAGTTAATTAATTGTCTCACAATTTAATGTGCAGTATTTCCAGAAAACTTCATGCAGTAAGACACAAATGGTGTTAATGTTATTGTATTTTTGCAGAGCTTGTTAAGTAACCTTTACTGGAGAAAAGGTTACACATACACACACACACACGTTAATAATAAGCCTTATTATTTGGAAAAAAAAAGAGGCAAAGTGGGAAAGAGGCAGAACAGACAGTTTTACTTTCAGCAATTACTCAGAAATTTCCTTTAAAAAAATAAGTCAGCTACATCTGTTCCTATCAGAAATAGGTATGTCTAGATCTGAAGACATTTATACAGATATACAATTGTTTTATCTGAGAAGAAAGCCTTCAGATATAGGCATAACAATCTGAGGAGCTGTACTAGGCATATTCTATTACTGCAATCTATTATATAAAAAAAAATTTCCATTTTGTGTATGCACTTTTTGTAGAAAAAATTCCAATACTTCCTTAAAAGCAAGCATTACCTACAGACTATGCTGGATCAGGTTAAAAGCCAATCCCAATTTTATCACTTAAAATATGAAATACTGTGAGAGCAGGAAAGCTCTTTTGTTTCAGAACTACGGAATCGCATTTGTTTTAGTTCAGTAGCACCAATAGCGTTTGCAAGAGAGGAAAAAGATAAAATTTCTTAATACAAGTTCAGACATACCCCAGTCCAGCTAAATCCGAAACAAGGTTTCCCAAAGCTGCAGCTGGAGGGAGGAAGAGGGGAGGGGAGGGGAGAAGGCAAAGTATTACTTCAGTTACAGACAACAGCAGCCAGGTTCCCCCCTTCGCCCAGCCCCAGAGAACCTCACTCTGCTCAGAGTACGCAGCATAAAAGACCAGACGTTCCTCCTATCGCAGAGTTTTCCCTCTGACCTTACTATAGTTTGCAATCAGCAGCGGACAAACAATAGCAGAAAGTGCAGCTGATTTTCTCAACTTAGATGAAACAAACTTTTCAAACACGAACTTGCAAACACGAAAAGCCAACACCGAGGAAATCACGGGAACAGCTTTTCAGATTGGTTATAAATGGCCCGTTCCACACCGCCACCAGCGGGCACCAAGCAAGCCCTTGCAGGGACCGAAGGGGCACTGCAGCAGCGGAAACACAGGCGCTGTTACTCACGTACGCAGCTTTGATAAACGTTTCACCACAGCCATGAACTCGCTCGTTCGGCAATAAATACTGTGCGCACGACTGAATACAGTCACACACGTCAACACATTATTCTGCAGCAGATCTTGGAGAGATAAGCTTGCTTGTGACTGTCTGGCATTGCGACAGAGGGCTGCGGGTTCCCAGATGATTAGCTCCTTCTGCTACACACATTGTCATTCAAGCTGTCTGTGTGCTTTCGAGCATGCTGTGCCCGCACTTGGGGGATCCACAAGCAGTTTTTTTTTTCCTCTGACACTGCAGAGGCACCAAAGCTGTCGAGCTTATCAGTTTTGGCCCAGCACAGGAGCAGGGCGGCTGCTTGGCCTTCCCGTGGTATCGCAGGGAGGCAGAGAAGCCACCACAAACATCAGCCCACAGTCAAAGGACATCAACGCTGATCTTCACTTGGCACCGCGAGCAAACGGCACCTTACACCACACACACTCACGTACACAACTACCAGACCCGAGGGAATTCAGAGCAGATCTGTTACAGGAATGCAAATACACTTGAAGTGACCCGGGATCTGAAGTTTTAGATTAACACTGACACCAAGCACTTCCAAAACCTGTTTGAACTGAAACTCCATTTCTGCAAAAGGAATATGTCCTTACTTGGACCGTAGGATGTTTATGAGGAAAGGCAGCTGCAGGACCAAGGAAGAGCCATTTCCAGCCCCGTGGCCTGCTTTCAGCCCAAAATACAGGCATGTGCCATATTGGCTGACATGTATTGCATTTTTATTACTTGCCTGCCATAGTTGAAATTCCTAGGACAACTCCAATTGACAGCTCTATTTGGGTTCCCTGAAAAATAAGAGTTTTCTCATTATTTGAGGGATTTGGCATTAAAATAGATTATACTGATTCAACTGGCAAAAGCACTGCTTGCTGCTTGTTTAAGATTGAAAGGATAAATGGCTATTACTTCTACTAGATCTGTGCAGCTCCTACTCTGCTAGCATATGCGTCTCCCCCTAGGAAAGAGCCTACCTTTGACAGTCTTTGCATATTTTATATTGCTTTGTAATGGCCACCTAATGGACAAAATCATAACCCCTATTTCTGCATACCACTGTCCCCACTGCAATTCTTAGCTCTGAACGCAAACTTCTACGAATACTGAGCAAACAAATAAAACACAGTATTGTAGCTCCTTACTTTTCCAGTGGAAGAAACAAAATCACAGTGAACCGCACGATGAAACAGCAGTACATGGTCCAAAGATAAAAGACAACGGACGTGAATTAAAACAAGACACGTTCCAGTTGGATATAGCAAAATGTTCTGCACTGTGAGGACAGCTGACCATTGGAACAGGTTGCCCAGACAGGCTGTGCAGTCTCTGCCCTTAGGTTTTCTCAAAACCCGCAAGATAAAACCATAAACAACTTCGGCTGACCTTACAGCTGATCTGCACTGAGCAGGAGGTTAGACTAGAGACCTAGTGAGTCTGCAGTCCCTGCCCAGCTGAATTATCCCATGATTAAGATCATGCTGCCCATGACAGTTCTAACACAAGGAACTGTATCTTTGACCTTTATCGGTCTTCCTGTTCCACTAGCCAATTTCATCTTCCAAATGAGCAGGAAAATATCTCAACAGCGTTACTCAGAACTGCCAGGCCACATCAGTACAGATCAGCACCAGCACTAACGCTGCCTGCATCACGCAGAATAAAGGAACACATTAGTAAAAGCCCTGAGGACCCATTCAGCAACACATTATAATCACATCATCATCAGCTGGCAGAAAAAACAACGTACTGACATGATCATAAATGTGTCTTGGAGCACAAATTAGGAGAGGAAAAAAGGAAGCTTCTTCTCAATTCAGTAAAATTAGTTGCAATACTGCCCTTTGGAAGGAACACCACTCCTCTGCATTCTGCAAAGGCTGAACAGAGCACGGACATTTTCTTTAAAACAGGAAAATTAAAACAGGAAGTAATGAGCTGATATAGAGGGAACAGAGTCTTCCTGAAACCCTCACTTGCTCATTTAGTACTTGCACAACATGAATCCTACTGACTTGATCAAGGAATTAAACCATGCACTTACCGCAGCAATCATAATTGCGTTATCCAAAAATCCAAACCCTACAAAAGGTAATGCATTGTGGAAGAACACTAAAAGAAATAAGTAATAAAGAGAAAATAAATATGAGAGAGTGCACTGGTTCACACAAACTACTGAAATGTCAGTATAATGCTATGCCTTTAAGAGAAACAAAGATAACATACACAAAATCCCTCTCCTACTACTAGTGATCATTTTATTTCTGGCAGGTTTGCTACATGTAAGTGTTACTAACGGTTTGTGAAGAACCATTTACAACAACTTACTGTGCAAACACTTGTACAATTTGTGGATGGAACCTGCTTACGTCTAAGACATAAAAGAACTATTTAAAACTACACAAACCGTGGTATTAATTACAGTCCTTCCAACCGATGCTGCAGTATCTCTGAAGTTTGCCAGACCTCTCACCAGATCCCTGCATTCTTCTTGCCTGAAACGAAGCCCCTACTTCTGCAAGTCCCTCTCTATTCCTGTGCAAGAGCTCCATCTTCTTCATGCATTCCTAAGGATCCATATTTAAGAGTCCTGCTTGGAGCTCGGCAATTCTTATCAAACCTCCTTCAGCTAAATCTGCACAGGCTAAGGTGGTTTTCTTTTCACTAGCGTGCCGTACAGTGTTAATTATCTCACTATTCCAACCCAAACGTCTCCATCTTGATTTTGTTTGGGCACTAAGCTGACAGCAAGTTAGACTTGAAGCTGCTTTTCAATACGTTAAGAAATCAAGTTCCATCTTTTGCTTCATGCATTTTTTTTCATTTCACTCCTGAAACTCCAAATAAACACTATCTGAAAATATTTTCTAATGCAGGAACTCAGAACATGTTGGTATGAATAATTTCTAACCACAAGCACAGTGCTACTATGTCATTCCTTTTTGTCCTGCTCCAGTTTCTCTCTCCAGTTTTAGCTTCCGAAGGAGATGGGATTGAATTTGCACAGCACTGCCTCCAGCTGAGTTTCAAGGTGCTATCTTTGTAAGACTAAATACAGCACCAAGGACAGACTATGTGACTAAAACACAGCTTAGAGAGTTAGAACTTTTCTTTTTTTATATACATTTAAAACCGTCAGCTATTTAGGGTTTTTTCCCCACTTCAGATGGGACCAATAATTCCTCTATTTTATAAACTTAAGAGATGCAAACATATGAAGAGAGAAGGAAGAGTAGTGCATGAACCTCACAGTCATGTTAGAAGAAACTGGTAGGAGTCCCTTTTGGGTTTACCTCTCACAGCCAGCACGAATCCATGAGCACATAAAAAACAAAGCCATGCTCAAGAGGTCTTCCTTGCTCAGGTACTGAAAACACATTTTGACTTCTGTAACTACTTTGTAAGAACACATATACCTTCTTAAATGCACAGGTAAAAGACTGAACCACAGAACATATGAAATTTTCCGAATTATTTTTTTTAAACCACCACAGCACAAAATGCCCCAAACCATAAATAACAAAAAAGCACAGAGAGATGCCTAGTATGTTCAGAATGTGTGCACCAACTTGAGCTACAAAGGCAGCTCAAATTCTTACTGAATGTGACAGAATTTTGAAATCCATGGAGTAAACAGATGCCCAGGGACCAAGTAAAAAACCAAACAAAAACAAGTGTAGATACCTAGAACAAGAAAATGTCAAACTGTTTCAGTCAGCTCACTGACAGAGTGAAACCACAAAAATACACTGATTTGGAAACTACATCAGAATTTGAGCGAACATGGTATTATAAAAGAATACCAAATCTACTTCCAATTTCTGCCATTTTATCCCACTTTTCAGTTCACTTAAAATACATACAACAAGAAGCAAAAACAGTTTTAAGCTTAAACACAAAACCGCCCACCACAAGGTACTGAGGCATCACCACCACTCGGCTTTACAAAACCAGTGTTGGCTGCTGGCGCTGAAGAGCACGGTCTTGTTCGGGCGTTCTGTCCCACTTTCACTGAATGGTGCACACTCTGCAGCTGAGGTGATATGAGATAAAGGCAGCAGCACAACTGCTGGTGCTCGTTTTGGTTTTCTGTTACTCCATACCACAGGGATGAGGACAGACCAGCACTTGTAGGAGGAAGATGAAGCAATTCAAACACAGACTGCACAAGTACTGAACCACATTCAACAAACATTTTTCTTTTACCATGTCTCAGTTGTCCTGGAGATGGTGGTGCAACCTCCAACTTCTCTAGAGAAGTCAAAACGAAATGAGAAAGTTAGCTAGTTCATCACAAACTTAGTTCATTAAAACAGAAAGTGTTTACCAAATTACTAACAGGCAAAAAAACTGTTATTAAACAGCTTTAAAATTTAAGAAAAATGCTTCTCATCAACATTTTCATTATTTTTATAAAAGATAATATGGCACACAAGGTTAAACTAGTATAGCGATTATGCAAAGTAACAGCACACATTAGAAGCAGCCTAATAGCCATCTTTATTACTGAAAATTAGAAAACCACTAAAATGGGAAAAAACAGGACATCTAAAGAGAACTGTATTTTATTATTTAGTTTTAGAGGTCCTCTAAGCATGCAACCAGCAACCTCCTTTCCTCCAGAGACAGTCTGCAAAAAACCCCCTGCCATGTGTGTTCAGATGGAAGGCATCTTTTAATAACTACTGTGAGACTAAGAGAAAAACACTGCCACAACATTAGAGATCACTGATATCAGTAACAGCACATCAAGTTTGACGAGTTGGTGCATGTTTCGGGTATCCTGGACTCAAACCATTAAGAGCTTGGAAGGACCAGGATGTCTCCCCTGAACCTGACAGCATACTCTGCAGGGAGTGAACGCAGTCCATTAGAGGTGATGCACAGAACACAGCAGTAACAGCTACCCATTTCACAGGGCAAGGGAAAGAAAACAAGGTACCTTTTTTCTTTCTTTAAATTTGGATATTGAGCATAAGACCCCTTTTTAAAGCAGAAAAAAAAGTTGCCCCAATATTTTCCAGTATTATGAACCCTGGGCTTTTGACAAGTTGCTTCCACACTTTTGATTAGGTGACTTTTGTAAGCCAAGGTAAAAAATGGTAAAACATGACAGGAGCCTACAACACCACCTCAAGTATTAAATTATCTGGGGCAATGAAATACATGAAAAGGCGACACTACAAACACAGGCTGTGAATCATTTGAGCACGTCTGAACAGTGCAGACCGGAGTGGGTATCCCTGCATCCAAGCCACTCCTGTATTGAAAGCTATTGTAAAGGAGAAACTAAAATACTTACTTAAATTGACTTTAAAAAATACAAATGGTTAGACCATAAAAACAGTATTCAACCAACCAGGACACTGACTACCAACAGCCAGAAAACACCAGACCAGAGTTTTTGGCTTGTATTCAGGAAGTACGTTCAGGGGCTGGTTCTCTTTAACATCTTTATCAGTGATCTGGATGAGGGGATCAAGTGTCCCCTCAGTAAGGCTGCAGATGACACCAAGTTGGGTGGGAGCATTGACCTTCCTGAGGGTCGGGAGGTTCTACAGAGGGATCTGGACAGGCTGGATCGATGGGCTGAGGTCACCTGTATGAAGTTCAACAAGGCCAAGTGCCAGGTCCTGCACTTGGGTCACAACAACCCCCTGCAGCGTTACAGGCTTGGGGAGGAGTGGCTGGAAACCGGCCAGCGGAAAAGGACCTGGGGGTGCTGGTGGACAGCCGGTTGGATAGGAGCCAGCAGTGTGCCCAGGTGGCCAAGAAGGCCAACAGCATCCTGGCTTGTATCAGCACTCGTGTGGCCAGCAGGAGCAGGGCAGTGATTGTCCACCAGTACTCGGCACTGGTGAGGCCACACCTTGAGTGCTGTGTCCAGTTTTGGGCCCCTCACTGCAAGAAGGACATGGAGGGGCTGGAGCATGTTCAGAGAAGGGCAACAAAGCTGGTGAAGTGGCTGAGGGAACCGGGGTTGTTTGATCTGCAGAAAAGGAGGCTCAGGGGTGACCATATCGCTCTCTACAACTACCTGAAAGGAGGTTGTAGCAAGGTGGGGGGTGGTCTCTTCTCCTGAGCAAGAAGTGATAGGACAAGAGGACGCCTCAAGTGGCACCAGGGGAGGTTCAGGTGGGATATTAGGAAAAATTTCTTTACAGAAAGGCTTGTGAAGCATTGGAACAGGCTGCCCAGGGAGGTGGTGGAGTCTCCATCTCTGGAGGTATTTAAAAGATGTGTAGAAGTGGCACTTAGAGACATGGTTTAGAGGTGAACTTGGCTGGGTTAATGGTTGGACTTGATGATCTTAAAGGTCTCTTCCAACCAAAATGATTCTATGACGGCACCCATTTTCCCCAGCAGAAACTCCCGCACTTCTCTGCATATGGTCTCCCTCCATCCTCACAGGTTAAGCAAAGCTTTTATAGAAGCACAGAAAAACAGAGAGCTGTCTATATTCACCAGTACTGCCCTTCCAGTAGCTTTTCTCAGATACAGCAAATTCGTACAACATGGGAAAAATCAGAGCCACTTTGAACCAACGAGATTAACAGAAGCCACTGTTTTCAAAAGCTCTAGAGGCCTCAGGGGTGGCCAGGCAACCTAAGCCAGCATGCTCACATTCCTGATGAAGCTTCCCTAACCTCCTTTTGCTCCATTGTCATTGCTAGAACAGTCTTGTGGATTTAACTGCAACTGATTTTTGAGTTTGATAGCACATAGCAGTCTACATAATTACACTCTACTTGGTGTAGCTAGAAAGCTATTTAAAAAAAAAAAAAACAGTGCATAATTGATTTTAGAAACTTATTACCAAAAGGAAGAATTGAGAGCAAGCATTTGGTAGGAGGAAAAAAAAATCCTTTACATCTACAAACACCAAGAGTTTCATGTCATACTAACTAAAAAGGACATGAACCTCCTCCCTCAGAACATGAAGTCAAGGACTATCTTAGGATAGTTTTAAAAGGAGGGCGGGCTGGGGTACACTGCTTTGGGGTTAGAGGAAAGATGAGTTAGTGTAAGGTAGAGGGAAACAGCAAGGGATCAAATATAAGTGAAAATTACTTCATCGTTGACATAACCTGTTTCGGTAGTGTGGGATTCCTGCTAAATAGCCTTTTTATGAAGGAGGGCACCGAAGGGTGCTTCAATACCACTAGGGCAGTCAAATGTTAAAAGAGAGGTCACTAAGGATGGCAAGCCAGCACCTTGCTCTGAAGACCACCACTCTTGTTCTGCCACAGGGAACTCTTGTGTAGGTAACAGCATCTTCCTGCCACATCCGTAAGAACTTTTATTTATAAAAGAAAGTCTTGCTAAACTCACCTGGAAGCATTCCTGACATACAGCATCCCTCACCATTGAGATAAAATAAATATGTGAAAAAAAATACCTAGGATGACATGTATTAACGAGACAGAGATAGGAGAAGTCTGACAGAAGTTCAGATAACTAGCATAGGTCAACCCTGCTCTCGCTTCAGAAAGGAAAGCTCCAACCCTGACACTCCCTCTGCCTGAGCCAAGAACCATCTTTAGCCTGGAGAAGGCACATAGTCCCACCCCTGCACAAAGCAGAGCCAAATCAGACTAGGTGCTCAGGACCTTGCCACATAGCACCTGCTCACGGAAAAAGCTGTCCCCTATGGAGCACCAAACCAAGGCTTTAAGCACAAAGATGACTTCACTGAAGTTCGCTCCACCACTGTGAGGTACAGAGCACTGCCCACTACAGGGGAGGGGTCTGGGCCAGCTCAGCTCTACTTGCAGAGGCCAAGACTTAGTTTAAAGCTGGGACATTGGGAGATAAAAAAAGAAAAGAATTAAAGTAGAAAGAATTAAATAGCCACTGTGGCATGAAAGCCAACAACCTTTTTACATATTCACTTCCAATTCCACCTCTGTAAAGCATGACATACTTTAAAAGTCTGCAAGGTATGAAAGCACCTGGGAAACATAGCTCATGGAGAGCCAAAAAAAATCCTTTAAAGCAATTTTTTAAAAGTCTAGGTAGCAAAATGTATTTCAGAATAAGGTGTTTATTCATAGGAAGCTGTTCTGACTATTTGAATTTTCAAGGCTCAGCAAAAAAAAACAAGGAAAAATTCTTCAGAGAGTGTAGCGAAGGAAGCATGCCCTTCATCTGTTTTACTGGAGGGAAAACAAAAATCCAAATTGCAAAACCCCCTTTCAAGAACTGAACTCTGCTGGAAACCAACAGATCAGAGTTTAAATGTCAGGGAAAAAAGCCCTGAAGTACTCCAGTACTGCATTTCATGACCGCCATTCACCAGCTTGTCCTATGCCACAGTGCTGTCTAAGACACCAGAATTCATCTTATCGCGGAAGGAATAAAATGAAATGGCAGAGTAAGGCATACTGCTATTTTCTAACTGACGTTCATTACCATAAATGAAGTTATAAACCAAGGTTCAAGTGCAATACAGGTCACAAGCCCTGAATTAGCAAAGTCTGGGGAGCAGAAAAAAAAAATTAACTGCCTCTTAAATCTGTTCTTGCTCTAATTTACAGTATCACTTTTTTTTTGCAAACTAAATATTTACTTTTTTAAAAATAGATAGAACCCACAGGGGAATATAAAGCTGTCAACATAAGTAATACTGTTATCCACAATTTGGCCCAAACCCAGCAAGTTAAATCTGCCAACTGCAGCAAATTTAAACCAGACAGTACTTGCAATTTAGTTTTAAGATTATTGTTCTTAGCTGACAAAATCCCCCAGCTGACTGACAGGTAATGGGGGTGCATTTATTCAGGCGGTAAAAAAACCCAACCAAAACACTAAGTTGTCATCACCAGTTTTTGTGTTATCAATTTTTAAAGAACTGACAGGCAAGAGAACTTGCAAACCAAGAGGCACGTATTACCATGTTTTACTCCAATGGCAGCTAACACCGACACAGAATTTTGTAGCTACATCTGTTACTGTCACCCAGGGACAGGATATCCTTTACTTATACATCCTTTATTTAACACCTAACAGGTACTATGGCCAGGGCTACCCTAGGAAGTCATGGGCTACGGCCAAGTACTGTTAAATCCGTGACAAAAATATGAGCAGTGGTTTATAGATTCTTAAGTAGCGATGAAATTGTTAAGATTAATGATTTAACAGTGAATATCAAGAAGGTAAGGAAGAGGAATATGAAAAATATTAATAACCTAGATCCATTATAACTTCATTGGAGGCTCTGAAGGGTAATGTCTCATCTGGAAGTTACAGAGGGTTTCGTCTCAAATTCAGCAGTTGGTTTCCTCCAACAGCCTGTCCAGGTCACGTCAGCAAATCATTCAGATACACACCATGGAGACAGCAAGGGCTTCACTTACACAGAACAAGAAATCAAAGCAGTTGTTGTCTGTTATGAAGAGGTACTCTCCTACACCTGAGTTCACAAGAGGATCTCTACCCCCAAAATTCTGGACTGGAGCCGAGAAATGAGATGTGTGTTACTGCCTTGTTCAGTGTCTAGAGGTGGATCCTTCAGAGTAAATTCTGACTCCCATGTAAGAGTTCATTCGTGGAATAAGCTCATAAGGCACATCCCCATTGCCCTTTGACCTTTCCCTGTTTTCATCCATGTTTTAACAAAAACTGCAAAAATCTCAGTATATACAGCAAAACACAAAGTTGAAAAACCATGTCCACTGATCTGCAACTGGGTTGCCTTAATATTTCAGATGGGATAGAACAATCCATGGGTTGACAAAGAAAAAATTCTGCATCATTTGTTGTAACTTGTAGATGGATTCCTGTTACTACAGCAATTAAGGCATGAAAGGATGCTGACTCGTGCAGTGCTAAATATAAACTTGGCCGTAGGCCCTTTCAGTCACATGCACACAAGAAGAGAAAGCCGAGAAGCACTAGTAAGAGATGAATAGACAGAGGACACGATAGCATAATTTCTTGATTACCCCTGAAAAAGATAACTATGTCCAAATAAATATTCTGCGTAAATACAAAGAGGCCATTAAAGATTTTTTTTTTTTTTTAAATACTCTCTGTAACACTGTAGAAAATTACACAACAATCATGTTCCACCTCCCTCCCTGAAAAACACTGAGGTAGCAGAAGAGATCATCATCTTTTTCTGAAAGTATTGTTGTATCTACCAGACCAAGTGTTTAAAAGGCTTTGCAGGAGTGCTGTTTGCTTCCCGGCATCAGCCAACCAGTTCCCTTCAGAACAAGCTCCAGGAGTGATTCCAGGCATAGCTCATTCCTGGGATCCCATCCTAGCAGATGGGTAACCCATACATATGGACCCCAGGCCAAATCCAGGGCTAAGTGCCACTTACAGCGGATGCAGCAAGCCTGCTTCAAAGGTAACCCCCCCCCCAACCACACCTATGACTGGTAATACAACTACTCTGCACCATCTCATCCAGCGGTCAGGCGTTACTCCCTAGAACACATGTATTTAGCAACAGAAATTATTTTTCACCAGATGCAGGACAGTCTAGGTTTAAATATCACAGAAATTAAATTCAACTTTATCTGCAGTGCTTACTGAATGATCTTCATCAAATATTGTGAGTATACAATACACTCACCCTATGGTCCCTTCTGAAAATGTGATACACCATTCATATCCTTTTAAAGGTTAACAAAACACAGAGACCTAAGGTGGAAAACCTGGCAGGAAGCCTAGGAGAAAGCATAAAAAAAACCAAAAAACCAAAAAAAACCAGAGGCTTTTTCTCCTGATCTAATCCGATTCTCTATCGGTGCCTTACAAACTTAAAGCTCAGCCTTCCATGTCCACTCAAGCAGGTTCACGTCAAAGCAAGGTTTAACAGGGGCTCAAAGCACAGCGGAGAACAATTAGAAGATGCTTGTCTCAAGATTCAAGGGGGTTAATCAGCTAAAACGATGACAACGCAGAAAGGACTTGCAGTTTGTAATAGAGATGCAGGGTAAGGATAGAAATAATGGAGTTTGAGCTGTCTCCTTCAGAGAGAACCAGAAAATGCCAGAAACACAGCTGAGGTGTTTCTACAAAAATGCCAGAAACACGGTAGCATTGATAGGAGAGTGAACAGGAACAACAACGTGATATTCTGATCTGTGCATTCCAGAAGTGAATGGCTATGCATTATTTAACAAAAGGAAAAAAAAAAAAAAAAGGTACTTGAGTGCTGCCAAGAAATGAACCGGCCGTTGCAATTCCCTGACTGGAGTGAGCTATCCAGAGTCAAAACTCTCTGCCTCAAAAAAACCCCAAAGTAATACCCATCATCCCAAATGGAGGTTTGGCTCTTTTTTCCCCTCCTCATCCTCTCCATTTCAGTGCTCGGGGACTGCAGTGAGCTCCCAGGAGCTACACCTCCCAAAGGCAGAGCAAACTCCTACTTTCAGAGGAGCAGATCTTTCCCTGGGATTACTAACATCCTCCCTGCCCACTAGCTACAGAAAAACAACACCCAGGTAAGTACTTCAGAGTAACGTTAGAGTGCAATTTATCTCATGCAAATACACTCATCTAACCACATTTCGGTAAAGTGAGGCGTTGGCACCTCTTTATCAATGCTGGTTTTTCTTGGCCCCTCTGGTTTGAGGTAAGCATCTATCAGCCACTTCACTGGTTTGCCCCTGGGCAGAGCAGCAGCTCAGTAACAGTGATGAACTGGAAACAAGGCAGACCACACATCTATGTACCCATCAGGGTGAAAGATAAGGTTTTCAGCTGTCCTCCACAGCAGGTTGACGTAAGAAGATAAGCAAAGCCATTCTGTGGGATACCGCAAAAGATCTGTTAACAAGAATTACCAGAGTTCTGCACCCAACCAAAGCGATCTGATTTAGCAGAGCGCTTCCATCGCCTTTGAACGGAACAGCATTAGGCTTCACTGACCCCTATGTGAGTGCTCACGACGCATCTACGGAGTTACATATCTAATTGTAATATCCTTTATTTAACGTTGTTCCCCCCAGGCTCTCCTCTTAAATCCCAGAAGGTGGTGAGAGATGAGGTTGTTTATTCCCACCCCTCCTCTCCCTCCTGCCCAAAAGCACACTAATTACCCCAGGAAAGAGCGGAGGAGGGAAGAAGGCTGTTGGTGGAGAACAGGGAGCAGCTGTGGCTTTGAAGGCCAGGCACATGATCCCGTGCTCGCAGCCAACACCACCTCCCCTTGGAGGAGGAAGGTGACCCGTGACAGCCTGTGCAGCACCCGGAGGGACCGGGGCGCTCCCTCCTCACTGCCCTAGCACAAACTAGAGCGTATTAATAACATGGGGCATATTAATCCCATGCCTCCAGGCAGATGTAGCGCACAAGGTCCGTGCTACACTCACTGGCTTTTTTCAACACACTTGCTGTTTATGCTGTCATTCCCAGGTACAGAACGTGAGAATTTGCTTTTTGCAGTACCCAAGGGTCTTGAAATGAGAAAAAAGTGATTTGGTTCATTTCAAGAGAGACGCTTATTGTAAGAGCAAATCCAAGCCTGGCAACAGCAGTGCCTCCCACGGTCCCTGGTACCAGCTGCACCAGCACCCGTACTCAAGACAGCAACAACCCTCCCAACAGCCACCACCACGTGCAGGCAGTTACAGCAGCGCAGTAACACCAGGAGGGCAACTGGTAAATGTGATGTGTTTGGTGGGATTTTTTTTTTTTTAAGAGACCTCTATTATGATCTTCATAGAAAGCTGAAAAAACCCTTCTATTCAATCACATTCCACTAAGTATCAGCCTTTTCTTAAGCAGAAAATTTCATTCCCTGCCTGAGGATGACCTTGGAAGCAAGTAGGACTGCAGAAGTAAGATTCTCTGAAATAACTTTAAATGCATGGAGAGTTTATTGTTTGTCATCTGTCTCAGAATTAAGACAGCTACCCAGAATGTGACAGAGAGGACAGCTACGCTGAACGACGCTCAAACAGTGTTACAGACCCACATTAAGTGTAATTACACTCCTTCTAATTCTTCACTGCATTGGGACAAGTAAGTCAGAAGTATGAGCTCCCTGAAGTCCTTAAGAAACTATTCATACCTGTCAGCAAAAGGAACACTGTAAGGAACTACCAAGAATTTAAGTTCCAGCCGTGAGTTACACTCAGATCATTTGTACCTCTCTGTATAAATGCCTAATGAATACAGTGCTCTACTCTTCCTACAAGTGAACCGTTCTGAGTTCACGTCTAACTCTTTCAACCAATTGCCTTCATTCCGCAAAACAAAAAAAGGAAAATTCTTCTCCCGGTCAGGGTTTCTGGAGCCTCTGGTAAGCACGAGCCCTCTCTCGGGAGGATTAACTTGCTCAGTTGCAAGTGCATCTCTGCAGCTTCCAGCTGCGGGGCTAACACAAGCTTCAGCCCACGTCACACCACTGCAAGTCCCAGCTGTGCTCTTGCTCCTCTAAAGCCGCGTCAGGACCTCTGTTCTGTGGAGTACTACACATCTGGTGTGTTTACTTAATCCTGATGTCACCTAATCTTTCCGAGACACCACCCGATGCCGGTTTATGAAAGACAGGGTTCCACCACTTAGCACAGTCTTTGTTTTTCACTTGCACGTTTTCCCTTTTCCACTGCTAGTTTGTTTTTTTTTTTCTCACGTGTTCGCCTGTCACAATTCCACTGTAAGCACACAGCAGACTCCTGTGAGTGCCGAAGTTACAGCCCCCAGTTCTGCCAATCAGCGAAGGAATCAGTAAATTACAAGCGCACAAACCCACAGACGAATCCAAGGTCTTCTGCACACATAAGCCTGTTTTGTTTTCTACATGGGAGAAAATATGGAATCTAATCTATTTAACACTCTTCCCCTTGGCAGGGCAAGTCCGCTGTGGCATGAGGGTACTGCCTGAGCCAGTGGCGTACCTGTAGTGCCAGTATTTACTAGAGACCTGAACGAAATTCACACTCGTACAATTTTTCACGTGCTGTGCAAGGGCGACTGATTTCAGTGTGCCCCCTGTGCCCTTCCCTCCCTCCTGCTCATCCGCTTCTCCAAAATCTGGGCAATGTTTATACAACCTCTTCTCCAGCAGCGAGCAACAGGATGGATTCAGGCTGAGATGCCTTTTGCCGTGCTGCAGGAAAGTTCTGTGTGATGCAAGGAGTCTGCCACTGATCCCAGGAGGAATAATCCTGGACAGAGCCAAGGAAGGGAGAAGAGAGACAGCTCCCTCTCTAGTCACAGACAAATTTTGAGGCCAAAAGTGCTCGCCAATATAATTGCAAGTACTTGACAATACTAAAAAAAAACCAACCTGGGAGATCAAAATAGTATCGCTCACTAGCGCAAGCCAGTGAACATAGTGACACAGAACAAACTGCCACCTGAGGCATAAAAACTCGCAGGGCACTTCCTGCGAGAAAAGGGGAAAGACAGAACCGTACCTCAAATACAGAGGTCCACTTTGAAAGGACCTATAGTCATGTTGCCGCTGCAAGGGGTGATTCGATGCTTTTCCTCCTGTTCCGAAATCCCCCCTGATCACGTACTTGGGACTTCTCTCCTAGCGCTTGTGCTCAGCCCGGTGTACCCTCAGGCCCAGAGAAGAACAGCGGTGCTAGCATGGCAAGCAGACACGGGTCTTTCACACCCAGAGGTTTTTGGGGCAGGGAGGAAGAGGAGGGCACTCCCTTTGCAACAGTGTGGTTGAAGCTAACAGTGGATCCACACCCATCCAGACAGGTCACATCTCCTACACATCAGCTCGTCCACAGCTCCTCTGCACCTGCTCTTATTCCACACAGGGGAAGCCATCCAAAGGCTTTTCCTCCATGGCTGGGAAAGAACGATCAAAGTGAGGCTTTGGAAGGGGTATCGTGCACTGTTTGTTTGGTGTTTTAACTGAGGTTTTAACACAAGAACAGATATAAATCACAGTCAAACTCAGCCATGTTAGTGTCCAACTGCAAGAACTGAAATAAGCATGGAAACAAGGCTGATACGACAGGTTCCTAGCATCCAATCCAGAGAAGCAAACCAACAGTGAAAACATTACAAATCCAAAGGCTCTTTTGCTTTCTGATAAACCAGATGCAATACATGAGTAAACAACAGGTCACATTATTTCCGACTAGAACCAGTCATCTCCAACATGGGCCATTTGCGCTGTATCAGAACCATAAGTACACCTTGGGTACGTCCCCTCCGTCCAGGGAGAGGGACACAGAACGACAAAAAGTCATTTTCAAGAGGAAAAGGTCAGCAGGTTAACTATTTATAACAGCACTGCCACTTCTGCAGCTACCTATTTACTTTGCTTTAGTTTACTCCATGAAATAATATAAACAGGAAATAGGAAAATTGGAGGGTGGGGGGCAGTGCTAGGATTTCATGTTGCTCTCCCATCGCTCCTCTCTGGCAAAAAAATCTATATTAGTCAAGATAGCTGTGGATCTAGCTGGCAATCCTTACATCTCTTCATCTTCAACAAAACAGCCAATTCTACATTGAAAACAACAGATCTCTACTTGCGCTTTGTAAAAAAGTCATCCTGTTGCCAGGACTTACTGAAGCAAAGAAACTGCTGGACTGAAGGGCTAAAGTTGCAATCTGAAAATACAGGCGGATGGTATTTAAAAGAGCAGCTGGCTAAAGAAATCAGTTTGTTCCATTCATATCTCTCTCCACTCTTCCATGAAACCAAATAAAGCCAATAAAACACAATTTCCGCACATTCAGATTGCTATGAAGATGGGGTAACGTCCTAACAGAGACTGAGGATTCACACTCTTCGTGCAGGACGAGTTACAGTGAACTGGCCAGCAGTTAAGGGCTGGATCACTGCAGAGAGCCAAAAGCTAGGAAAAGCTAACGATTGAAAGCCATGAACAAAACTAGAAACTGATGATGTCTAAAAGAAAAATGCAGCAGGGCAAAACGCTACAATTACCTGTTGGTTCACAGTAAGCATTTGGACCTGAAGAAAATACCAGAGCTTTGGGGCAACACAACTTTACATACAACGCACCCCGAAGTGGATAGACCTCTGTTCGTGGCATGGACAAGAATCACATGTGTTTCCTCCTAACTCTGCCTGGAGGATTCCCAGAAAGTTTTGAGAGAACTGCTGGTGTCCAGCCAACAGATCCCAGACTATCTTCAGGAAGTGAGCTTTGGGAACCAAAGCCTGGGCCACCGCTGAGACCCATGTCTCTGGCTCCTCTCAGTTCAAGTTGTGCTCAATGCAGAAGCCTTTTTCTCTCAAACTCTTCTGTTCTTTTTGAAATGAAAGCGACTTTTCAAGGCTTCATCCTTGCCCCAGGACGTGCAGGAGCCTCTCACCAGGATTGCTGCCAAATGGTAAGGCAAGTTTTACTTCTGGAAATGCCTATGCTCCTATTTGACATCCTAAAAGCTACCAAGTATTTAGCAAGCCTGCTGAGGAAAGGTTTTATCCCTGGCTACAAGCAGTAGCAGAGAACAAAACAAGCCAGCTCCTCATGTCTGCTTTAAGGCAATAGGAGACTTGATACAAAATAAGCCCCACCTCCAAACACATAATACTGGATTCTTAAATATGTTCCTATTTGCTCTTTTTACTATCTAGACAGAAACTCGTAAGTTAAAAAAAAAAAAGACAGGTTGGAATTTGCCAAAAGCTAAAGCATCCAAGTTTTTCAAAATCAATTAAAAAAAATCCCTCAAAGACTGTCCCAAAAGCCATGAACATGATAAGCCCATCACATATAAATGGAAACTGGCAAATGATGCAGCAAAAAAAGTAGAGCAAATATCAGTATGTATTACGGCTGCGAGGGTGGATATTTTGTTAATAATTAATTTATAAATATCTAAGAATCCAAAGTAACTGAACACTGGAAAAAACATCTATGTTTTATATCCCGTAGTTCTGAATGAAATATGCACTCTGCTGGGTTAAAAACAGGGGTTTGTGGGCTCTGCCTTAAAAGGCTCCCCGACTTTCAGAGGGAGCAAAGCTTGTGTTTCAGGCGTGAGTTAGTCACATCCCAAAAATTCCAAGGGGCTTCTTCGATGTTAAAGGAAGATCTCACATACAGCAAGAAAACAGCAGCAAAAATGTGTGTCTTCACGTTGTTGAAATAACACCGTGCTAATTTAAGGAGAAAGGAAGACAGAAAGGAGGTGAGCACAAGACAGCTCACACACACAAGTCCAGCTGTCCCCACCATGAGCCACCACTTGTAAAAAACAATGAACAGTGCCAGAGAGATCCAAGACAGCTTCCTCAAGTACTCTGCCTGATATACTTATCTAACTTTTCCATTTACTTCTTTGTAGAAAAAGACTTTCCCCCAGAGGCACCAGCTGCCTCTGAAGTTCCATATTTGGATCGATTAAATACGAAGTAAGACCAACTACAGCGAAGAGTTCCTCAGCTGCTAGACTTTATGGTACATTTGCTTACAGACTGAAACAGTACCTCTGTGTTCACAGAATGAACCTGACCCATTCTGTTCACACCTGTTACAGGGAGATCTAAGTGTTTCTAATCTATCACTCTGAAAGGTTTAAGTTGCATTCTAAGTAAAAGTTGCATTTCAAGTGATCTTCCCTAAAAAGACTTAAATCAAAAGCATCCCTTGTACCAGACAAGATAGCTAAAAGGAAAACCCGCCTCCTGATAACTACAAAATATATTATTTTACACAAGACACAAACAGCTGAAGAACAATGGCTCAAGGTTTAGGTATTTAAGCCAGGATTTAAAAGGTGTTCATGCATGACAACTGTTTTGTACATATCACGTGCTTAAACACATGCAAAGGATACAAAACAGATTTTCATTGGTGCTCTCTTCTATTTTACCTTTTCTAAAACATTACTTGCAGGGAAGGGCAATGGCAGCTAACTAAATAAGATTTTTTTAATAGCGATATTATTTCTGCATTATGTTTGGACCATGTAACTGAATGCATGGCACTTTCCTAGGGAAGCGCTAAGGTAGATGACACTGAGCTTCTGCAAGCAAACGAAGCTGTTTCAGAGACTGAAATCTCTGGTCGAGTACTATGTAGAAACTATGGTAGAGCTTCCACAAGTCCCAGACTTGAAATACTTCTTCAGACACATCAAGAGTAAGTCCCGAAGTACTACTGGGATCACTAAAATTCTTCAGATTGAAGGCTTATTATTAATATAAACTGTGTACTTTTATTTTGTGTAGCAATACATGCCAAATGCATCAAAGCAAGCAAGCGGAAAGTCTGTCAAACCAGCAGCCTGCTCGCCTTATGCAATGTCACTTCTTAGCAAACTCACTTTGTTTGGGTTTTTTTCCTGTACCAAGAGTGCTGGTCGTCTCTGGCGATACTACCTCCGTCTCTGGCTTCTCAAGGGACATCAGTGGTTTAGGGTATTTGGATGCTATGACGAGTTTTCAAAAGCAAGAGAGCAATAAGTCATTATTTAAAATCCTCCAATCAATACTGGAGTGTCCGCCAGCAAGGAAAGAGCCTTTATAAACACTGAGACAACTGGATTTCTCTAGGTCTTACGCCAACTCCACCTGAATGTTCACAGGCTCTGCTCTGCAAAAGCATATGGCAAGGCTTCTGCATCTAAACAAAGAACTCAGACTAGAGAACAAAGTTACGTGAGCAGGTAAAGTTGCAGATTATGGAAGAAAACCAAACCACAACAGCAAAACCAACATGAATTTTGGACGATTGTACCTTGCTGAATGTGGTTCAACGGTAGACAGTTACAGTGACATCTGACATTTTCAGAGAACAGTTTCAGGATAGTTTTGCCACAAGTGACCAAGCACTAATTTTCTCGTTTATGACATTAAACCTCAGCCCTTTCTATTACTTCAGTATTAACTATAACTACGTATTACAACTATATTAACTATATGACTTAAGTAATATACACGTGACCCTGTTCCAAAGTACTATATTAGCACAGATAGATTAAGCCTCACAAATGGAGTTTAAAGCAGAAAAAGAGAATTACCAAATTTATTCAAAGTTAAAATTTTATGATAATTTTTCTATATAGTTAACATTTCCATAAGATATTATGTGTGTATTGAGATAACACGATGAAAAATTAGTCTTCAAGCTACTTAAATCTGTAGTTTTACTGTTACTTAAAACAGGAAGTCCAAATAAATCATATGCATCCAGTTGGAAAAAAAGCTTAGACACGAAGGAGCATTGCAATACAGCGTCTGACTAACGCAACACCAAGTGCTAGAATAAACCGTGGAAATAGCAATTTTTATTACTGCTCAAGAGTACATTTTGGAGGTAAAGTTTTGTTCACGTGTTTTTTGCTTTGGACTTTTGGGATTTGGGGTTGTTTTTTTTTTTCTAACTACACTTTTGAAAGGTTTCTTGGGGAATGGGGCATGGTTCTCAATAGGACTGCGGAAGTATTACATCTTTTAACTAAGGGACCCCCATGCAGTATCTAGACCTTCACAGACAATTTGTCTTTTCTGATAATGGGCATCCATATTCTTGAGACTGTATGGAAAAAAAGATAATCTAAAAGAAATTTAACTATATTTCATAATAAGTGAGAATCCAATTTAGAGATAAAAGGAGGTGGAACTCTCACCTCTACCTGTTACTCAAGGGCGTAGCTGCAGGGTTCACTTGATCAACCAGCCTTATGCTTGGTCACAGCACCTACATGACCACTGTGAGCTGTCAGGAGAGCGAGAACCCTGCTTTGCCTACCCAGGCTCCATCCCAGCTCACTGAAGAAGGCAGAGGGCAGAGCCCTGCTCTTCAGCACTGAGGCCTGGGAAAGCCATGGCAGCTTTATGCATCGAGTAGTCCAGATATAGAAGCTCATGACAGCTAGGGGGCTGAATACAGCTCACAATTTCTCCCTCTCTTCACCCAGGCTTAAAAAAAAAGTGTCAGAGCAACTAGAAGAAGATATAACTCATATTCCTCATGTTCCCCATGCCTCCCCCCAAGCAAAACAGCATCAATTTCAAGTATACAGCTAGGATTTAATATTAGCATTAACTGACAGATAGGGTGAGAAGTCTTTTATAATAGTTTACTGTAACCCATTTAATAAAATACTTTGCATTACACAGATGCCCACCATTCGAAAAGAGAACAGTTCCATCAGCAGATGTTGAAGAAAATGATCAGTAGAAGCTACGTAGCACTCTTCCTTCTGCACTCTGCTTTCCCGAGAGGGATTTGTGATTGGAGAGGGCAGATAAAAAAAAAGGAGAAGAAAGAAGAGGGAAAAAAAGCACGTTTCTATCTGAAACGGCAGTGAAATCAGCGGCAGTCCCAGTGTACGGCCTCAGCAGCGAAATCAGCGGCAGTCCCGGTGTACGCTGTGACGGCCCAAGAACACAAAGGCACAGCATGCAGGCAGGCTGGCGAGAGTTTGCCATTTCACCAGCTTGACGAGACACTTCTGATGTGCAAATCAGACACCTGCCAGCAGACTGCCAGAAGAAGTTTTCCTAGCACAACAGTCAAACACTAGAGTTAAAGAACAATTTCTTGACCTAGGTCACACAAGGGAGAGGTAGCTGATCTTTCTCCACACACAGCTCAGAGTTCACCTGTGTACGTTGGGCCTGCAGAGGCGAGAGAACTGTCCCCACCGGCTGTCGTAGTACCTGCCAAAGCACAGCAGCAAGACTGTTCCCTCTCTCCCAGCTCCGCGGGCTGGGCAGTCCCCACAAGAAACCCCACGCTTGCACTGTGAAATCACTCTTCAAACACGACAGTTACTTCCAGAAGGATCAAATCATGCTTTGTTGTCTTAGCACAGATTATGTTCGAACAAAAAGAGGTACTCGAATCTGAGTGGTTCTACACCACCACGGCAGACAAACCGGTTTGTTAGTATTAGCAAGAAGCACCTGACTCACACAACAGAGAGTCTTCTTCATAGGAGATCACATTTGGAGTGTCTAAAAACCTCAGTGAGATCGTTTGTCTTTGGTGACATTTGCAGTCTTCTGAACTAACTTTTCAAGTTGTGGAAATAGAGGTAGCTGGGCTCGAACACTTCCGGAGCTATTCCAATAAACTTACTGGAAAGTTATTGTAAACTTCACAAATTGAACACCAGATCATAAGCTGAAGATGTTCCTTCTGACCCCATAGTAAGACTTCATCCAACAATGGCTAAAAGCTTTCAAATGCCCACCAAGAGATCCTGCACCAGCAGTCAGCCCTATTGAACGTATGGAGATGGTGCCCTGTACCTGCAGCACCAACTTTTTTTTTTTTAAACAATGGCAAGATGCAGTAACTTGAAATTATGAACATTTTTTCTATCAGAATTCACTGGTTTGATCAGATTATTTATTAAATCATGTATGGTATGACATACTAGTGCCTTCAAAGAGAATCTAGCTAGAGACTGCATTCTCCAAGACCTACAAATTAACCCAACAAAACCGGTTGTCAAGACCGCATTGCTACTGGGGTTTGTGTATTTTCTCGTTAATGCACAACCTCAACAGGTAGAGAAACAAGTCATTACACTGCAGACCTTTTATTTAGTGATCACATCACAAAAGCCTTCCATTTAAAATATAAAATGCAACTTAGTGTCTTCAAGGAATTGCCTTCAAGGTACATACCTCATACATTAAATATATATGCTTTCTATATTATATATACCTGAAGATATATATTGTATATATAGTTTACGTATGTGTACACAAAGATGGGAAAACAGGAATTGCTTCCTCATCTTTGCGACAAAAGATGAGAAAATAACCAATTCTCTCACTATCAAGACCTGACAGTTCTTTGAGGCCCTAGATAGCCACTGTGTGCTATTAATTGGCAACAGTTACTTATGGGCTAAAGAACACTTTAACCCAGCACAGATACGCACAGTCACAACCTGTGTACATTGTTGGAACATTCCTACACAGTCAGCACTTCAACAGGTACAACACTACCCTTAGAAGAAATAAAGATACAGCAGACATGGCAGGTTTAGTATTTCTTACCTAAGCAAGTCAAATCCTTTAGTATTTTTCCTCCTTTATCAGGCTTGCTGCACTACTTCAAAGTGTCTTCATGAATCATTTCACACCATACACAGAAACTAGAGGTAGAACACCTGAATCTAAGCCCTTTAAGAAAGAGGTTACAATCTTCTTTCCAATACTACTCTTTTATAATGGAAAATTGCTATAGAAGGTCAGAGGCATTAAACCATTCTCCACATTGACAGATTTTCACACTTCTCAGTCCCCCATGCAAGAAAGGAACAACAGAAAGGAGGATTTGACTGTCTGTTGCCAACAAAACTAAGCTTTGATTATGGGCACCACCTCCATAAACAGGAAGGCAGAACTATTACATTTAAAATTGGACTACTAGCTACTTCACTGTTACTGTAATTGAGAAAAAAAAAACCAAAATATTTGTATTCAAGTCCACACCTATCATCTCCATCTGGTGTGACTTACATGCTTACAAGAAACACAGGCTGAAATTTAAAAACCTTGTTTCAAACCTTTACCTGGGAAAATATGCGAATTCATTTGCCTTTCCCAGATTGGAAAGGGGGGAAAGAGAGAGAGAGAGAAAAAAAAAGAGGAAAAGATTTTAACGAAGAAGGAAAATTAGATCCAGTTGAGAAAGTCTTATAGCTGTCTTTAAAAAGAGCAACTCCGTGATGTTTTGACTATATTTTAGGACAGTAAGACACAGATTACAGTCTAAGTCAGGACAGTTCCCAAAATATCTTCTGGGAACAAGCCCATGAAGATTCAGGTTCATAGCCTTCCCCCTTGCTTCTCCCATGCAAACCCCTTCCATTAATTTCAGCTGAGGCTCCCAGCCTCACAGCCCCCCCCTTATCACAAGCACACAGACAGAGCTCTTCCCTTCTGACTGATGCACGGAAACAAATGGAAGAATCGCAGTGATTATTAATAAGCTGAACTTGTTTAAACCGACTGCCAGGGCTCAGCATCTGGAAGCTCTAAGAGTCCAGACACAAACATCAGGTAAGACAGGTGACAAGGTGATGGCAGACACACATTTACAAACCTGTCCTCACCTACAGCTTTTGTGAGGACAGGGCAAACAGATGTCTGCAGTTTAAAAAACATTTGAGACCCACCTAACTTACAGGTCAATAGCTACGACTCACCTACCTGAGGACCGTCCTTCCATGTAGCAGCCGCAGCAAAGGATGGGTTTCCCTGTAGCCTCTGCCATGAGCGGAGGCCACAGATAGTGTGTCCTGTCATATTTCGCGCTAGGGCAATTAGTTGATGGAACTGCATCCTTCTGGTGGTAGGCCTGGGAATGGGTTGAGGAACACGCCCCATTTGGTTCTTGATGTGCCCAGGTCTCCCCATATTGCTGACAGCTTCCCCTAGCTGATATGGGGTCTGTTAGGGCACAGAAGAGGTAGTGAAGGAAGAAGGTCAAAACTTAACCCAATAAGGACTGTGTTAAAAGGGATACGGACTAGGACCTCCCTTTCCATATACAAGTACGAAAAGATCACAGGCACAAAACAAGCTTAAGCACAGAGGCAAAACTGCAGGCATATCGTGATTGAGGAGAGACTGATTCTCTGGACTCACACAAGAATTTACTCAGCAGGCAGACAAGTGAATTTGAGGCTGCATTTGGATCACTTTCATTGGAAATTAACACAAGCTTAAAACTAGCACCCTCATCTGAAGAACCCGCGCCTGGGAGCTACAGCATGCTGTCACCAAACGAGAAGATGGAGAAGAAACCCAACATTTGCAAAACCGCTTTATCTTGATTGACCTCGGGTGTAAAATCAGAAGTGACACTAGCAGATTGGAGGAAGTACTTGGAAAGCAGGGTACAAACATCTCTCATCCCCCACCTGCTACTCACAGTCACGGACTGTGTACCCGGTTAGAACACTGCTACAGAGTCACCACCTCAGCGGCAGGGAAGAGCAAAAGTACAAAACACTACCTAATCCTAAAAAGCATGAAGTACAGAATATCAACATCTAGCCCAGAAATCATAGCATTTTCTTTCCAGTGCAGCACTTCTATTCACTTTGTCTTCTGACGCTCCTTGGTGTGGACAGCAATGACACACACCCAACACCCCTCATGGCTCCACGTTCACTGCCTTTCTTCATGTAAAATCTGAATTCTGTCAACACCAACCCTCTACAGAAAACAGCTACGGGCACAATCCATCCCAGCCAGGGGCTCCTGGCATCACCGCTCCCTTCCTCAGCCCAGAGCAGCTCAGACATGGGCACACCAGAGCATCCAGTGCTACGGTGGCTGCATCTAAAGAAAGCAGAGCACCTATTTTACCAGCACTGAATGATTTCTGTGCCATGTTTCTTCTCTTGTTCACATGATTTTAGTTCTCTAGAATATCAGTGAATGTACATGAGGTGCGCACTATAGTTTTATTTTTTTCCTCCGGTTTTTATTTGACAGACTTACTGGAAACCTTTCTTAGTTACTATTTTTCTTTTCTCACAACACATGAAGAAATACCATTTCTTAGAGTGAAAAGCTGACAGCTGTTGTTACACTGCAGTCTGGTTAAAAAAAGAAAATCATAAATGGAGCTGGCTAAAGGAAAAGCTTATTTTGGGAAAAAAGTCTTATCAAGCTACTAGCTGGCCAGATTGAGACTGACTCCAAGGACCAAGGTCTGATGGCATTACAACGCTTCGTGCGGCACTCACCTGTGAGACTACGAAGCCCACAGCTGAGGTTTTGTTGAAACAATCTCTCCGGTGAGATAAATGCTCACAGTTTCAGGCACAATTGCAATTTCCACTAGCCCAATAAATTTGTACTTTAATAATAATGTCCCATGCAGAAAAGTCTCTAAACTCAAACTAATGCTTTTATTAGTCCGACTTCTAAATCCTGATTCATCAGGAAGTCACAGCATTTTATAGAAACAGACTTGCAACCAAGCAACAAGATATTGAATTATCGCTGTATAAACGTTGAGACATTATACTGACATGCATCTTAAAGTCTCATTTGATATCCACCACATGATCCTCCAGGTACACAGAAGCACTGCAAGCAGCCCAGCTTCACCTGAGCGGTAACTGCTGAGATAGAAACTCATACAAAAACTTCATAGCAAGACCCCTTCGGAAGCCGAGAAGGATTTACTTTGGAAGAGTATTAGTTCTTAGTACTCAGAAGTTAGTGCCAACTTTCAGCTCAAAGCACACTTCCCACTGTGCTGGAAAACAAATACGACTGATCTGTGCTCTGCAAAACAGCAGCACTGCTCCTAAAATGAACCGTTTACAGGAACCACTCTCGCTCCAAGGAGAAACGCTACTGTTTATAGGCAAGTGCACTCTAAAGCAGAAGAGGTACCAGAAAAGGTTCTGTCTCTTCATAACAGCAGCATTCCCACAGCTGACCCCCGGACCTGTTCTCAGCCCACCACAAGATTTCTTCCAGACGTGTCAGAAGAGCCACACAGCACAGAAATGCCCTCTCCAAGGGCACACCACTATCAAAGTCACCGAGGCCTAGATCGAATGGACACTCATGTCTCAAGCTCCTGTGATCGTTTTCGGTGCAATAGGGACCGTAAATCACAGCTAAGCATCAGAACCAGAAGTACAAAGATTATAATTAACAGGATTTGGTTTTGTCAGGTTTTGATTTAAGGAAAAGCGTAAAGTTGGCAAAACCAGCCGGATCAGACAAAATAAATCACCGTGAATTATTTTACTTGGTGTTGCACAGCTCTGTATCCAGCGATACGTCCATAAACCTCCCCAGCACCCAGCCACCCTCCAGCCCGCACGAGAACCAACACTTCCAAGAAGCAACGCCGGCAAGCAGGCAGCTCTGTGCCGGGAAGTGATTCATGAATGAGCCCCTGAGCAGCAGCAGCAGCAGCGTCTCCTCGGAGCTCTGAAATCCCCGGACTGCTGCACTGGAGTCTAGAGGATTTTAGGAGAGACGCTCTTCCACTGAACAGTGGCCTCCCACGCCTCTCCGAAACTCCGCCTGAGGTGAGAAACACACCCAGGATCTGGCGTGGCGGGTCGTTTTCAGTTCTGAAGGCGCTGCAGAGGCTTCTAGACACTAAATTTCGGGTTGCGTGTCTCATTTACTCCTTATTACGCTAACGCACGCTGGCACACCCCTCCCCGTGCCTTGTCCTGCTGCACTTTCCCACTCGCTCGGCCGCCCGAAGGAGTCGCTTGGGCCAAGGCGGGAGGACCCGCCGCAACCAACGCCAAACTTCAGGGGCTCGGGCCCCGCACCGGCCCCACCCTCCCCACGGCCGCCTGCCGCTGCGGGGCGGCTCCCTGCCCGCCCTCAGCGCGGCCCCGGCTGCGGCGGGAGCCGGACCTCAGGCCGCCGGGCTGGCGCCTGGGGGAGCCGCCGCTCACCTTGGGCAATGGCGATGGACTCGAAGCGGTGCAGCTCCCGCAGCAGGCAGCTCCGCTCGGTGGAGTGCAGGCTGTAGATGAAGTCGCGGGCCCCCTGCGCCGTGTTCAACGCCTCCATCGGCTCCTTCTTGGGGTGGGTGCCCAGCGCCCGCCCGGGCGGCGACGACCCCCGCGGGAAGAGCAGCCCCTCGGCGCCGCTTCGCAGGCTGCCCAGGCGGCGGCGGCGGCAGCAGCGCGGCGGGCCATGCAGCGAGCCCAGGCAGGAGGAGGGTGCGGCGGCGGCAGCAGCAGCCACAGCGGTGCCCCCCGGCCGCCCCAGCAGCAGCGCCGCTCGGCCGAGCCACGCCGACATGGGGCAGGGGAAGGGCGCGGCGCTCGGGCCGCCAGAAACACCCACCGCCGAGTGCCCCGGGCCGCGCTCCCGCAGCTGTTTCCCCGGGCCCGGGAATACCGCACCCAGTCACCGCCCCGCGGCCGCTCCCGCCAGCGGCGGCGGCGCCGCGCCCCGCCCCGCACTCCGCGCCGCGCCGCTCGGGCCGCCTCAGCCCCAGCCGCCCATGGCCCCGCGCCGGCGGCAGGGCGGGGCGGAGGGCGGCCGAGCGGAGGGCGGCTCCGCGCAGGCGCGGCGCGGGGCGGTGGCGGGCCCCGGCGAAAGTCGGCGCGGCCTCGGTGGTGTCCCTCGCCTCCTCAGGGCGTCGGGCGCCTGCCACTGCCTGAGGGCCGGGGCCAGCGGCCGTGCCCCCGCAGGGGGACGCGCCTGGCTGCGGGGGACGGAAGGGCCAGGGCACGGCCTGAGGGCTCGGCCGGTCTGAGGGACGGGTCAAGGGAGGTGACTATCCCCTCTGCTCTGGGGAGACCCCACTTGCAGCCCTTCGTCCAGCCCTGGAGCCCTCAGCGCAGGAGGGGTGTGGACCTGTGGGAGTGGGCCCGGAGGAGGGACACAAGAACCATCAAGAGGGCTGGAACCTCTCTGCTGTGAGGACAGGCTGAGAGAGTTGGGGGTGTTCAGCCTGGAGAAGAGAAGGCTCCAGGGAGACCTTAGTGTGGCCTTTCAGGGCTTAAAGGGACCTCCAAGACAGGACAAAGGATGATGGTTTTAAACTAAAAGAGGGGAGATTTAGACTAGATACAGTAAGAAATTTTTTACACTGAGGGTGTTGAAGCACTGGCCCAGGTTGCCCAGAGAGGCTGTAGATGCCCCATCCCTGTAAACATTCCAGGTCAGGTTGGACGGGGCTCTCAGCAGCCTCATCTCGTTGAAAATGTCTCACTGCAGGGGAGTTGGACTAGATGACCTTTGAAGGTCCCTTCAACCCAAAGCATTCTGTGTCTCTGATTAGGGGGACAGTGAGCGTTAGGCATCTGCTCTCCTCCAAACCCTGGCACGTGGCGAAGCGCCTTGCCAGGCTCTTATTATTACAGCTATTATTTAGGTACCTGTAAGCCCACAGGACTTCTCCTCAGTAGGAACCACACCAGCCTCCAGCACCATACTGGAGTAATGGAAACAAGGTTTTGCTTGTCTTTCCCAGTTTCCAGGCCCTTGCCTTGGAGTAGTGCAGCACTGCAACATTCCGGTTTTGGTTTAGTACTCTTCAGCTGCATATTGTGTTTGTATTCTTTTTAATTAATTACAGGTACTGAGTTTGAACTACCCAGAATTCTTTTAAAATACACATTCAGGATGCAGTTTACATATTGAAGGCACAGAGGATGTTTTAAAACCAGATTTGAAGTGTTCTGCTGCTCGGGGTGAACACTTCCCGGGGACATATGCCATCCTAGGGGTTAATCCAGGCTCTGCTTTCTCAAAACACTGTATTCAAAAAGTACCGGATTTTGTAATTAGACTGCAAAGAACCTAAATAACCACAAGAGACTCACTTACTGTGTGCCTAGCTCATGTGATACTGAGGTAAGCTACTTGTGGAGGCACTCAAAATGTATTGCTGTGTGTCTGGCTCTTTTAATACCAAAGGGAGCAGACTTCGGGGCAGCTCTGCTGCCCTCCTGGAGAGAGGCAAGCAGGAAGTTTTAACTTCTCCCTGCTGCCTTCTCCTCAGGATGTTGAAACTTTACATGAAAAAGCAGCACTTTCTCTGCAGTTCCCCTGCTGCAGAGTTAATGCATGTTATAAAGGCAAAGATTTCATGATGAACAGAGGTGTCACACCTGGAGGATGTGTTCAGTGTTCTGGATGTTTACGTATAGTACGTGTCCTGTCGAGAGGCAGAAGGAAGCGCAGAAATACAGCGAGTAAGTCATAAAGGCCTGGGTGTGTGATGTGATAAGTTTCACTCTGTCAGCGAAGACAGAGGGGTGTTGGCTCCTCTTTCCAGATAATGTGTTTTTGCCACATAGCAATAGATCCTGCCTCTGAGACCAGAGATTTTTACAGTTCTTCCAGTGTTTCCTCCTGATTCAGAGCCACTAAGCCTCTGGTGATGCTCAGAGCTGTACTTGCCTTCCCAGGCGCTTTACTGAAGAAATGGTATCTTCTGCTATCTTCAGGAGCGATGTGGCAGTCAGAAATAGTTTTCACTTCCAGCGAATGATAACAACAGAGGTCACAGAAGTGTTCAAAGATGTCGTTAACGTTTTCCCTAATCAGATACCTTTTTCAATAAAAATGGATGTTTCCACGCAGGAATGCAGGACACGCAATGGGATTGCCAAACACCTGAAAAAATGACATCACAAAAATAAGGAAAAAACCAAGCTTGCCATATGCCAAACCCGTACTACTTCAATTTGACACATTTCTGATTGTTTATGTATGTATTATATTATATTCACCCAACTTGGTTGCACCAGACTACAAAGAGGGAAGACGGAACACTGGTACCTGGCAAGAAGGTAGACTTGCCGTCTTTCGCACCAACGCAGCTCATGCCAGCCATGCTGTACATCTACTGCAAAAGCTGATTGCATTTGGGTTATTCCTGGGGTGTTTGACAGTACTCAAAACATTGCAGGCACCGAAGGAGTGAGTTTCTTTGTCCAGAGGGGATGGCACTCCATCGTGCCAGCCTCCAAAGGATTTCCTTACCCACAGGACCCTGTGCTAGAGCGGATCTCTGATGGGATGAATACCCAATCTGTAACAACAAGTAGGGAGTTTCTGACAGAGCCTTTAGATGTTTGCTGTATAGCAGTATCAAGTGTATAGAGAGGTGCAAGGGCATTGGATAAGTAGACATGATGCAATACTATTGTGAAAATAAAGTCATCACTTCCATGTCAAGATGGAGATCAGGGTTTAGCAGACTAAATTCTATGGGCAGCAGCTGTGGCTTGTGCCTTTCTAGGTCTGTGAAACTGCATTCAACAAATGGGCAGCAGAATGCCTTCAGAGGGACTGTTCTGCAATGACAGGAAATGAACTAGATAACCTAATAAGTTTTTTCCATATTTCTTTGCTGGAACTTTTATTTTCTGGAAAAGTGAAACTGAAGCCATTGGCTAAACTGGCACTTTAATCAGACTGTCTAGTTAACTCAGCAGGTGGTGTAGAGTAACTTCCGCTAGTCCCTGATGCTGCAGCAGAGCTTGTGAACCTGCTGAAATGCAGATTTCTCACAATGTTCTGAAAAATGCAGAAGTTTCTCTGTATTTTCTTGTTCTCTTGCTGATAGGTTTATTTTCTCCTAACATGATTTTCTTTTAGGAGTGAACCAGTTAACCGAGCTGCTTTATACACCAATTGACAGGAGGAAATTGTTTAAAACACTACATGGAAAATTTGGTGATGTTCAGCCCTAAAAGCTAATAAAATGCTTATGTAGAAATCAGCAGAAAACTGCCAACCACCTTTAACAGAATGTCTGCAAGCTCTTCCAAGGACTGCAGGGCTGAGAGACAAGTGTTTTTGGGGGAGACTGGCAGGAAACATTAGGCAGCCCTCATCCTATATAAATATCGGGTGCACATTTCACAATTACATTTTTATGTGGTGAAGTAAGATAATACTATTTGGGAAGGAACTTTCTATTAAGGGGGTAACACGATTTCTCTGCCCAGTGTAAAGGTTAAGTACTGTTAGCTAAGGCCAGACCAAGATTTAAAGGTTGGTAAATGTTTGATACCGTAAGCTACAACCATGCACTGTTTGAGTTCTACCAGTTAAGTACTCTATTTAGGCAGGTCAAAATTTCTAGGAAACTTGCAGATAAATAGCTCCAGAGAGGCATGGACAAGCTGCTTTTCTTCTGCCTCACATTTCTGAGAACACATAGCCCTAGACCCCTGCTAGCCCGGCGGGGTCTGATCCTACAGGTGTTTGTGTGCTGGCAGATGAAGGAATCCACAGAGAACGCAACACGATGCTCACTTAAAAAGGAGCCCTGCTAACCACTTGCTAAAATTCAAAATCCTGTCTGCAGTCTAAAATATGAATGTAAGACAAGGTTGGGAGCTTAAATTGTCATCACTTTTTGAAACAGTGCAAAAATGAGTAAGATCTTGTAATTTGGCGATAAAAGAAGACGTTACGATAATCTTGGGAAGTTGTAGGAGATCCAGAGTCAACAGAGGATCTTTCTGACCATCACCGCTTCCCTCCTTGTATAGCTTTGTACAATCAAATGCATTATTAGATCAAGAAACACTTATAAATGATTTCAAGACAATTTTTGCCCTAGGACTTTGTACTGGCTTTGGCTGGGATGGAGTTAATTTTCTTCGTAGTAGCCAGCATGGGGCTGTGTTCTGGATTTGTGCTGAAAGCAGTGTTGATAAAACAGGGGTGTTCTAGTTAGTGCTGAGCAGAGCTCACACAGCGCCAAGGCCTTTCCTGGGCCCCATCTTTTTTGTGTAAATTATTCCATGTTTTCTACATTCAGGAAGCAGACAGGCACGTCGAGTGGTTTAAACAAAGGTGAGGATTGTGGCAGACAATCCTGGAGGTAAGGTCCCTCTGGAATGCTGTGCCTGAAAGGGATATGTGGTTTTGGATATATAAACACAGGGTTATCAAATACAAGCGGAGAAGTTGCACTTTTTCTGTCTTTCAGGGTAAAATGCTTTTGGAATATTGTATTCAGCTACTTCAGTTTAAGATAAACTGCACATAGCTCAAAAAACTGTTGGGAGAATTGTTAAAGGTTTGGAAAATTGCTTCTTAGTGAGAGACTGCAAAGATCAATTTATTCACTGAATTAACCGGCAGTTCCTGGGTCATCAACATAGTCTCCAAGTAACGTGCTTTATAAAACAACATTTTCAGCACACAGTAAAATGACATGTAACAGTCACAGCCATCGATGTGTCTCAGTGTGTGGCAAGTCTTCACGCTGAAACCAGGCAGAATCAGACAACTGAACAAAATTTTAGCAGTGAAAATAACAACTGGAACAAATTATTAAATGTTTGTTTTCTTAAAGATGGGACCTGCTTTGTCAATAACTAAGCAAAACCTCAGCTTTGACAAGCTCTTAGCTCTTCTTTTAACCTAGAGGAGCTGAAGGTAGGTGTTTACTGGAATTGCTCCCCCATTTATAGTATATGGATGCACAGCGTTTCTCCAAAGGAGTCCTGGAGTTTTTCACACTGAACATGATGGAGAGCTTTGCCCTTTGTCCTCCGGTATTTGTGTTCCACTTGGGAAAAAAGAAAAGATCCTTTTTGTTCAAAGCAATGATTTTGTTCATAAATTGGGAAAGGTGAGAGGGCTGGACTGCTCAGTTAATGAACCACGTTAAAATCTGTCAGGGGAAGGGTAAGAAAGATGAGAAATATTCCAAAAGAGAGTGGGGAACGTCAAAGAAAAGCAGTAGATAGAGCTCACGGTGCTATTTTCTATTAGATGTTTCTCGGGAAAAGGACTAGGTGGTCTAAAAGGGTCTTTGGGAATTTCCGCTGTTCAGAGGGTCTCCCACATCCGTGTGAAGCCGAGACTATCACAGGGGGCACCTGAACATACTTTGTACCATTCATTTTGGGGTATATAAGAACACTGAGCATGAACTGGAGTGTCAGAGCTGCCATGAGGACCGAGCAGCCCCTGCACAGCTCTGAAGTCAGGTGAACATACAGATGCTGTAAAGCACCTTTGCCCAGCACCTTCCTCTGGCCCCTGAGCACTGGGGTCATGCTGCATCGCGCAGAGGAGGTTGTACCATTACCTTTCCTTTGAAGCATGGAAAAAAGATAAAGCATTACCAGGGGGCTGGATTAGGACCTTGGAGGTGTTCACCATTTTGTGGTGTAAAATGGACACAATGACCTATAGTGACCCCGTCTTGATAATTTTTTGCTATGACTGAAGCAGCTGCTTCCTTATACTATATGAAACACTTCTGTCAGGGTTAATGGTGTTGCCCCTTGATTCTGTTTACCTCTATTGAACTAATTAGTGACAGAAGATGAGAGTTAAATGCCACTGAAAGGGCAGCGCAAGCAGTTGTTCAGCCTAGTTATGCATTTGGTGAATGAGGTGATGAACAAGAGCTTTGTTACCTCTCACCAGAGGTTTTCAGGCCGTTTTACATCACAGATTTTTCTGTCTTCCTTGTTTTTCCTCTTCATCGGTTGCTTGCTTTCTTTTATATTCTCACTTGGTACTCTGAGTCTTCCACCCATGTTGTGCTTGTAACATACTCAGCCCGGCTGTTCCCAGTCTATCCCTCTGAATGGGCCTACAGCTGCTTTTTGGAGGCTTTATCCAGTCCATGGTGCTCCTTGCCAGTCTCCTCTTTTTCCGGTTTAAGTCATTCTTGCCAACCCTGCTGAAGTCCTCCAGCTCCAAAACCCTTTCTCCTCTCTCCAACAAGAACTAAGCTCATCCTTAAGCGACCTGTCTTCCACTCTAACGTGCAAATTGTGTGCTCAGTCCTACCTTCCTTCTCTTTGACGCGTGTATGGTTTAGATTTAGGCCTCTGGAGAGTCTGCATGTCGGTCTGAAGTTCATACCTCATGCACATGTCCACAGCCATGCAGTGTCCAAACGCCCTCCCCAGCAGGTCAGCAGTGGTCAGTCCCTCTTTAGATAACACTCCCTGTCAGGCTGATAGTACGAACTCTTCTGCTCGACACGAAGGTTCCTTTAAGGCATGGTACAGACTCCCAAATCCTGGTGTGTTTCCCTTAGAGGAACAGTGGCTTTTCCTTGCCTCGCTTTGTGAAATTGCTGCTCGAGCGTCATAGCAACAATTGCAGAAAATGCGGAGCAAAAGAAAGACTAAAATGAACTAATGTCCAGGTCTAAGTAAAAGTTATTCTACCCCATGCCTAGCACAGGTAGATTCTTGTAGAAACTGGTACGCCCCCTGAGCTCCTTGAAGAAGTGCAACAGTGTAATTCAACGTCTTTCTCCCCAGTAAAACTTTAGAAAAAAGTTTTAGAAATTTTTAGAAAAAATGCTGCTGCATCTTTCTTTCTTCTTTCCTTTAATTCCTTGCCTTTCCTGAAATTCCTGTTTACCACTTTTCAGCACTGAAGTCATAGTGCGTATGATAATTAATTTTCTCACAGGGATGGGTGTGTGTTTGAAAACCCTTCTCCCCATTCCTTGTGGTTTGACGGGAAAGCACGTTGTGACTTCATCTTCCCATAGTTTCCTTCAGTAACCGTGGCAGGTTCAATACCTTGTATTGAAGCCCCAGCAAAAGGTTTTCAATCTCCACTGACTCGGTTATTGACAAATAAGCTGCTATTTGAAACTGTCTTGTTATACAAAAGCAAATCCTATTATATACCGCAGTAATAATGTGACGGGCGCTCTCTGTAATTGTAGAATTTCATAGCCTCAACTCATTTTAAAAATTCCATTTTGAAAGTCACATGATATAGTAAGTTCTGTGAGTACAGGTTAGGATGCCAATCGATTAACTGATTCTATCACCTAGATAGTTTTCAAAGAGGAAATAAGCAGGGGTGAACTGCCACAAAAATCCAACGTCTCATTGTAAAATTATTTGTATCCTTATTGTCTGGAAGCTTGAGGGTCTTCTAAACCAGCGGATGAACTCTTTTCTCTGCAGGGTCACGTGTGTATGACCCCTGAAATTAAAGAAACAAACCAATAGTCAGACTAGGTTAGAATCCACATTTCGAACTTTCCCAACAAAGAGCTGTTGTGCAGATTTGACTGCTGGATTCATTCATTAGGAGAGTGGCAATGAATTTTTAATTACTGTCTATCTAGATTTCATAACGCTTGCACTGTTCCAGTGAGATCTTCAAAAGATGCTCCATTTATTTAATGTTTATAGAGGATATATATCTATTTAAAATAAAGAGATGCATGGTGACAGAAAGGTAAAAAGGAAAGAGGATCAGAAACAGGTGGTCCGTAAGATCCTGATGATAGTTTACACTAATGTTTCATTCATCAATGGAAAGAAAAAGCTAAAGGCACTTTGTAATAACTGCAGAGATACAGTCATCTCCCAGGGGCGCAAGTGACTGTCAAATGCTAAATCCAGCATCACACCAAATGGTGTTTTTAACACATTTTTATGGTATGGTGGTTTTGCTTTCAATTAACCACTTAATTTCTATATGGGTGAATAAAGAAAAAAAAAAGTAAAATCTTGATTCCTCTTTCCCTTTGCAATAAGAAGACAAATGAACTGCCTAAGGTAAGAGTTACAGGGTAGAGAACTCTTTTAGTAAACTGGCCACTCACAGAAAAGAAAGTGAACGTGCATGTTATGCCTGCATGCCGATGAGTAACTCTAGCTGACTGCTTTGAATATTGTATTCAACCTGCAAACAAGTTGGACTGTGAGAGGAGGCAACCAGATGTTGTTGGTAACGAGAAACTCCTTCACCTCCAGAAAACAAGATGCAAGTGCAAAATATGTCAGTAATGACCAAAAGTCACTGCTTTGCAATGGGTGGACCAGTGTCGCAGCCTGAGCTCGTTCCTGACCGTCATCGTTTTGTATGGAAATAGCAACAATCCTAACTGGCAGAAGTAGCTGCATGGATACAGAGCCCGGTGCACCGTCACTGAGGGTTCGCTGCTGGCAGTCCCGGAGAGTGCGCTTGCTGTACGGGGTGTGCCGATAAAGCAGAGTTACCCGCAGCGAGGTGCATAGTCTTGGCACTAAATTCCAAGTGACCCAACGAAGCTGACATCCAGCTGGTTCAGAGAGGTATGACTGTTGCCCTTACTGCGTACCGTTAGCATGTACTCTGCAAAAGTTGGTATCTGTTATGTTTTAGCATTTTAGGTGATAATTGTCCTAAGTATTAACATATTCTCTAAATAAAGAAAAGAAAGAAGCTGGTTTCCTTCCCAAAATTTGGATACACCAGCCTTATCCAAGAGATCTGGACACGCAGCCAAAAGGTAGCATTCTCCTTCTCATCTCACAGGCAAGGGCAGGAAGCTGGCCATGGTCATTGTAGTGACGTCTGAGGTTTTGGGCAGTATGTCTCGGCTCCATTTCCTGTGTTCTTTTGAGGTCCACCCTCATTCTTATTTTCCCTGTGCTGTTGCTGAGAGTGCTGCTATAAAACAAGATGCAGGATATGAAATCTGTCCTCTGCAAGCTCTTTAAGAAAATGCTCTGGGCTAAAGAAGAATCAGAACATGGTGAGACTCTTAGCAAAACAGTTACCAAAATTAAAGGTGAAAAAGTTGGAAAGGAGAATGGACATGATGAGTCAGGACTGAAGCCAAACTTCAGTCACAAGCCACTTGATATGGAGAGCAGGTTATCCCGTAGCTACCTGTTGTGGGGTTCCTTATATTCATCCAAAGGTCAGGTATTGATCACTGTCAAAGATGAGATTTTTGAACCAGAGGGACAACAGGCTGCGTGAAAATGTCAACCCCAATGCTTCTGGTCTCTCTTGCATCCCAAACTCTTTGTGTAGAAGATGTTAGAGTGGATGCACAGCAAACAGTCCCGCATAGTGAGGGAGAATGCTTGCTGCCAGTCCGTATCTCACTTGGGAAAGCCAAGGAGTTATCTTGCTTTTACACTACTTATATTTCTTTGATTTTTCCAGCACCTTGATAACCTGTGGAAGAGTGTAGTGCTGAATAAAGGGACCCATGTTCTCTCAGACAGAGAATTGCTGCTGTTGAGGGGGGCTGAATTATTCATTGCATTGATTTTTTTTAAAGAAAAAATATCAGATCGGCCTTGAGTCTATTTATGACCAATGCAATAGGCCATCACAGTGCTCTTGTTTTTCTCTTTTGCTCTAAGTCTGCACAGAAGACTCTTTGAATTAATTTCTTTTCAAATATGGGTTGAATAAATGTACAGAATATGCACGTGGGCATAAAAGGTGCTACAACAGCTGAAAACGTGTTCGTCAATTTATTGGGCTGTTTTCCTCAGGTACTTTAGTGCCATACAGGAATTCTTTTCAAGGAGATTTTGCTTTCAAAAGAAAAAACAGATAGGGAGGGAATAAATTGCCTTTTTGGGGATTTATGTGTTTATATAGATACTTGTATTTGATAAACAGGAGTGTTTGAGCCAAACGTTTAGGTGCCTGAAGGTAAATGGGCTCAGTGGAGCTGTGACTCTTCTGTCACCCAACGTAACACTCTATAACCATTCCGTTTGTAGCGGTGCTTTAACAGGAAAATGAACGGCAAGTTTATATTTCTGCTTTGGTTGGTTTGTTTTATTCCCCTGTCTTGTTATATGCTTACACAAGTACAAGAGATATAGAGCTTGGGTTAAAAAAACTTTGCCCCCAGCAATGCTCCTCAGCATTTCAGACTGCTTCCCCACAGCAAGGACAGCCAGAGCCCGTCTCGCCTGATTTCTTTACAACGGTGTAATCCAAGAAGCTGTCGACTTTGGTTTATGGCTGTGCTTCAGTATTGCCCAGACCTCCTTGATCTGTGCCAGGCACGCTGGGTCATCTCTCTCTTCCATTTCAGCTTTCCGCTTGGAAGTTTGCCTCTTACTCCCTGAAGCCTCCGTGATCCGGATCAGCAACATACACTCGTACAGTCGGGACTCTGCGTTACCCGCGTGCATTTTCTATCACTCCTCTCAGTCTGGCTCATCTGTAGTTTCCCTCCTGGGCTTTACTGCCTGAACTTCAGATTTCTGTGGACTATAAAGAGCGACTAAAGCAACACGTTCAGATGGAGATATCTACCGTTTTAGATATCTGGGGTGGCATCTACAGTGTACGTGTCTATGTGTAGGCACGTGAGCTCCCAGTATAGACAGGAAGGGATGCAGACATCTCCAGAGGGCAACTCACTTGACTTACCTTAGAGACCAAGCTGGTGATGAGCTGAACCACCCTCTGCGCGTGCCTTCTTCCTCTTTACGAAACACCTTTTAGGTTATGTTCCTTTTTTAATTATGATTCTTTGGGAGCTCAGGGCTTGTGAAGTACATTCGCTTAATGTTTTCCAGGTTTTTATCATAATCACGGCGACTAGAAACTTACAGAAAAGGACAAAAAAAGAGACTGTCATGTAAACTTTATAGACTTGAGCTCACAAACCCCCCGCTCTACAGTATCATAAGAATCATTAAAACTATGGTGATGGCCCAGACTGGAGTTTGACTGTACGACAGGAGACCTTGAAACTGCTGGCACGCAACTTTTAGGTTTGCCTAGTGCTACAGAACTCAACTTCAAATCCCCTTAGGGGGATCCTCAACATGGCTGAAGATCAGACAGCAACCGAGACCCCAGAAACATGCGAGTATGTGTATTCTGGTTTGGAGCTCAGA